>WBND01001035.1:188352-206646 GCA_013398595.1 Tychaedon coryphoeus | reverse complement strand
ACTTTTGCTTGTATTACTTCCAGTTTGTGGCATAGAAAGGGGAAAAAAAATGAGGGACAAAGGCTCATAAACAGAGTTGAACCTAAATCTAAGGCAAAGATTCTGTGGTACTTAAATTGTCTTCCAAGTACATGGTATAGTGTACAAAAGAATAGAGGACTGGTTTACCTGAGTTAATCTTTAGCAAATTGACTGGTCCTCCTGTATGAGACTTCACTGGTTCCCGACTACTGAAAAAGACACGGTAGACTTGCACTGTTATTCTAACCAATAACAAATAAGGATTGTGTCCAGTTGTCTTAGTTTTAGTGGTACACTTAAATGGAACAGTGCAGAAGCATTTCTATAGTAGTCAATTCACTTTGTTAATAAAAAATTGTTTCTAATGTAGCAACCTAATATTTGAAAATTTGAAATTTTCTGGCTTCTAGCCTATTGATGTCTTGTAATCTGTTCTAGAAAGACAAATTCTAGCATTCACAGGGAACATTATTATGCCATCTTATCTTAGAAGTAACTTCTTATGATTTCATAATTTCAGACGTATTTCCACTTTGTGACCAGACACTGTAAAAAATTTTTTGCAAGTTTCCTTTGAAATAAAGCAAAACAAAGAAATAATCAGAAACATTAAGCTGCTAAATTGTTGATACTTTTAAAAAATATTGCATAATTTTCTTTAGTATCACAGTGTCTAAGTTCTTATTAGTGGCAGGTGAAAATGT
Organism: Tychaedon coryphoeus; assembly: GCA_013398595.1. Lineage (NCBI taxonomy): Eukaryota > Metazoa > Chordata > Aves > Passeriformes > Muscicapidae > Tychaedon > Tychaedon coryphoeus. The sequence continues at coordinate 205,921 of WBND01001035.1, read as the reverse complement.
TAACTGTAAAAAAAAAAGCAGCTGCAATGGTGTAATAAAAAAATGACAGTGTGGTGGAAAAAAATTTTGAAACGTGAAACACTTTTGAGAGCTTGTGAAATTACCTTTTTTTTTTTGTAGGAAATTAAAATTGCAGTGAAGAAGAAAATGTTACTAGATTTTAAGGACTAGGAAAGTTCTAATATGTTAGTTGATATTTCAGTGTTCCAGAAAACAGGAAAAATCTATTCCTAAATATTTTATTTTGTAGCCATAAAGAGCAGTGAGGTGCTACCCAACGTATTTATAGTAAACCATAAATAATGAAGTAAACAATAAATGTAAACATACACATTAATAAATTAGCATTTTTATGATAAAAAAATACCAGTGAATACATATCTCTGAGTATTTAAAATGCCTTTTTGAGCTGCAGGTTACTTAGCATTTAGAAACCTACACACAATGATACAGTTAGAATGTCATGCAGAGATGAGTATTTCTGATAAAGCTTCTGCACAAGCATACATACTAAGGTTTTGCTTTGTGGTTCTGAATAAGGACGGGAACTTTAAGTTTAGTTTCTTAAAACACAAGCGCAATGATTTTGCTCACTTCTGAAAAAAAGGAATTTTGTACTTTAGATCACAGAACGAAAATATTGTTAGAGGAGTTGGAATGGACCTCGAGATGGTTGAGATCATCCACTCCAATCCCCCTGCCAAAGCATGGTCACCTAGAGCAGGTGACAGAGGAATGCATCCAGATCTTTTGGAATGCCTCTAGAGGGAGGGACCATGACCTCCCTGGGCAGCCTGTTCCAGTGCTTGGATATCCTCAGTGTAAAGAATTTCTTCCTCATGCTGGTGTGAAACTTCTTATGTTTTAATTTATAGCCACTGCTCCTCATCCTGTCGCTGGGCATCACTGAAAAGAGTTGGGCACCAATCTCTTAAAATATCACCTGCTGTGAGGTATTCACATGCATTAATGAGATGCCTCCTCAGTCCTCTTATCCAAACTAAACAGGCCCAGCTCCTGCAGTCTCTCCTCATGAGAGAGGTGGTTCAGACCCCAAATCATCCTTTTTGCCCTTCTCTGGACCCTCTCCAGTTGCTCCTTGTCTCTCTTGTACTGCGTAGCTCAGAACTGGACACAGATGCAACACTTTTCTTTTTAAGGTTTGAGAAGTAAAGACCACATGAATTCATACAAAACAAAGCCATCAAAAACATGGAAATATATTTTAAAGAGATTTTTAAAATCATTACCAGCATACAATGCCTAAAGATAACACAGAAAGAAAAAATCAGATAAAAAATTATATTAAATGCAAAAATATGCTAATTACTGCAGTCTTTCCTAGTCTGGCTATTTCCAAATTAGATTTATGAAATTAATTTTTAAATTCTGATAAATTTCATTTATTTTCTCTGCACTGCCCCTGTAATAGAATTTTCCCTTGTTCTTAACTCATTTCCCATTTGTCTCTTGGCTTCCACAACTTTGTTTTCTCCTTCAAGCTTACAATTTAGGAATGTAATATATGTGTCTGAGACTTTGTAATTAAAAAAGATCTGCACTCAGTCAGCAGTTTGTTGTTTCACCAACATTTAATTGGCCAGCCCAGTGGCATGAAAGAAATGCACTGAAGTAATAATTAACAAACCAGAATTTAGGATAGGTGGCAGAATCCCACAGTAAGTCTGTGCTTACAAGGTATCCATCATTGTTTTTCATGGGTAAATGAAGGTTACAGCATATTCTCAAAAAATTTTACCACCTATTGAGGTTTGTAGAGTAGGAGTATTGGAGTATACCGATTCAAAAATAAAAGTTATTTGGCCTATTCCTAAATATTTTAGTTTTATTATAATTGGTTGCAGTTTGTATTTCTTTTGGAAATAAATACCTATACAGCACCTATTTACAAAATATTTTAAAACTCTATATATTATCTTCTAAATTTATATTAATCAGTTAGTAGATTTGATTTGAAAATTTGTGATTGATTAATATTGCAGTTAATTCTGTCAGCCATATTGCTTCTGACTGCAGTCCAAAATTACTTTATGTTACTATACTTATTTATATCTATTCTGCCCTAAAAATGCTTAGTATATTGATGCATATAGTAGAAATAATAACTGTCCTATACATTAGTTCTAATGAAATTTCAGAAAGGCCACTGTCATCTAGGTACTGCAAGTCAAATATGAGGTTGATCTATCAAAAAATTGTCCTACTCTTTAATAATAAGCACATTTTAAACTTTCTCAAGCAAAATATCATTATCAAAACGATGTTAAAGTAGATTTTACGTTTTTTGCAGTGTTGCCAAGAACATATATCTGTGGTGCTTGATTGGAATTTTTTTGTTGAAAATATGAAACGTCATATCCTGACTTACTTATTCACATCTCAATGTCTTTTCTTTCTAAGAGGCAATGTTTGTTCATTTTTTTGTTTGCTTGCTTTCTTGCTTTTATGGTCATTGCTGTTTATGACTTTATTTCAAAACCTTAAAGGTCTTAGTCCTTCAAGTCTTTCTCCTGAAATAGATAGCACTGAATCAATTTGATGTGCTAGTTTATTTAAGTAACAATCAAAATTTAAAAGACTACTGCAAAGATAATTTTTTCCACTATGCTTTCCTCTGAAATGTTCTTTTCAATCATATTAAATGAGGGTAATGCAATAAATTACTCACATGTAAATGCTAAACTCTAACAGTACACTAACAATTTCTTTGTTTTCAGAACAACAATAACATCTATCAGAAGAATTCACCTAAGCCTGCAAAATCTTCTTGAAATTGTCAGATCCTTTACAGTGCCATGCAGGAGCATTTAAATGATATGCTCAGGAGCATTTAAGTTCATCTAGTTATAGTTCTACTTTTGCTTTCAGTTTTGGATGAAACCAAATCAAATTTTGAAATTTGTTTAATAACGGATGGAGACTTCATACTTTGGGAAAGGAAAGGCTGAGACTGTGAAGAAACCTTCATTCTGAAACAGTGAGGGCCAGTGAGAGAGCCTACTGCTCTTGGGAACATCTGGAAAGCCAAGAGCCAAACTTGTCCTGGTGTGCACAGAAGTTAAAAGAAAGGCTGGAACAAGGGAAATTCCATTTTGATATCAGAAATGTTTCACAGCGATGATATTGAAGCCCCCAAAGGACACTGCCTAGAAATACTGGAATTCCTACTGCTTTGAGATACTGGATGAAGATCAGGCACAGATGAAGGTCATGATAGAAATTGTCCCTGCTTTGCATAAGTAGATGAATGTTGTGAACAGTCCTTCCTTATCTAAATTACTAATTCTAGAAGCAATATATATGTTCTGTTTCCTGAATCTGACTTCTCATTTTCAGGTGAGTATCATATTGATCTAACACTATTTCCTCACACTAACTGATTTAATAAAGTCAATGTTCAGAACAGCTTTCACCAGAATCGGTGCTAGCAACTTTTCCTTTGATTATTTGCAGGGTACAGAACCAGAGACATTTCCTCAAAATACATGTTATTCTAGGGAATCCAGTTAAATCCCACATGAAAGTGAAAATGGAAAGTAATTAGCACATGTTTTTCTACTCATCCAACTCCCCAAAATTATATCGCTCCCAAAAGAGCTGCAGACAATAATTAGCTATCTATACTTCCATCAATTTGTGTACTTGTGGTTTTAAAGTTAACTTCTGCTTTCTCTTTAGAACCTAAGTGGAGATTTAATTTAGCAGTGGCATCTTTTTACATATAAACAGTAACATTTACCCACAATTACTATACCTTGACATGACTGCAGTTCAAATGCAAGTATGTATCAAAATATTAAAAGCTGTAGCATCAGAAATCCCAGGAGATGGGTACGTTTTTAAAAGCATGGGCAAAGTTAGGTCACTATTTTGTGTAGTTTCTTAGAAAAGTCTTACAGCTAAGCTATGATGCTGATGAAAGATGCCCTCTGGGTCAAATATGAGCGAAATTAATTTAGCACTAGTGAACCTGGTAAACTTTGAATAAAATAAGGACTTCATTTCTATTGCTTGCAGTGATCTCAGCTTTTGTGGGAAAATCACATGTATGCAAAAACATATGAAGTTCTGTCATAACATGTCATTTTTGTCTATGCTAGTTTTCACAGATGAATTATTGTCTATTCTTTCTAAGATTCTCTAGCTAAGAAATACGCATTGAGTGAAAATCCACAGAAAGTGGCTGTAATGAGACATTGTAGTAGAGCTTTCTGCCCCCTTGGTGCTCATCAAATGGCAATGGACAGGAGCTAAAACATAGTGAGTATGTGAAAAGCCTTGATCAAGTTACACAGCTTGCAGTCTTTGAAACAGCTTCTGAGCGGCATTTTATGAGTATGCATTGGAACAAAGAATTTTTTGTCAAAAGAATGTCATCAGGCACTCAAGCTAGGAGATGGAACTTTGTTCATATTTTTTTTCTTGATCCTGAAAATCCATAATTCCAAATTCAAATGGGCATTTTGTAGCAAAGATATTTCTCCTTTCAGTGCTGAAAATCTCCCATGAACTGCCTCTTGGTCTGGGCTTTCTGTAGGAGTCATTGCTGTAATCACATTGCCTGTGAGTAAGCTGATATGCGGATATCATCTCAAAGGGGCAAGGAAAAAACACCCAAACGTAGGTTACTTCTCAATGGCACAGTCCAATGACTTCCTTTTGTCATTTTTAAAGTTAAAAGACACTATTTTTTGCTTTAATGTATCATGATGCTTCTTTCAGGTTCCAGTGCAGCAGCTACCTTTTCTGCTTTTTCATACACTGAAAGTTAACGCAGAGCCAGTTGTCTGCTTCTAAACCCATGCTAATAAGTTTATCCCTGAGGGGGGAAAAAAAAATCCATTTATTGCATCTACTCAAACTATTATCAATTCTCATCAATTATAGCATGGAGAGAGGTGCCTTACACTCTCATAACCATTTCCTAGCCCCTAAACTAAATTCTTGTTTGACCTTTATCTTCCTAACCAATTCCTTGCTCTGTAATAAACTATACTTGATTTTTTTTAATAAAGCATTTTTTTCTATAGAAAAATCATAATACATTAATTTTCCACAAGCATTAACCCCAATATATGGTTAGCAACAATTTCAACCAATCATAGTAAGCAGTCAAAAACCATATGAATTGCATAGTAAGGGTAGTTTATTTACCAGGAGAGAAGTAATTTTTGTAAATGGAGAAGATATTTTTGTGTGTTTTAGTTTGGCTTTGGAGTCTTTGGTATTGCAGACAGAATAGGCCGTTGGATGGCCTGCAGTAGCAGACAACTTCTTACACCTTCTCACACCTTGCATCCTAAATGAAATGCTGCTTAATAGGAAAATCTTCTCATACAGATTGTACTAAAATGTTGTGCTTGTTATTTTGCTCAAGTACTAACTTGCCTTTTCTTGGAGAGGAGGTTCCCAGCTTACATGTGTTAAATTACACATTTGCCCTTTAATGCCAAGCCTAAGTTTTTGGTCTGCCCTTTCTTGCACACACAGATTTCAGATCAAATTACTCATGTTGCCTTCCTTCTGGCACATTATCATTATTATGCTAATGTTATTTATCATTTTTGTGCCATGATAGTTCTTCATCCCCAATAATTATCAGATTTTCTCCTGTTACTTAGCTTCTTATGACTTACCTCTTGATTTACAATCCTTTGCAGCCTTTGCTTTCTCTTATGCATGTTGGCTTTTTCTTTCATGATGTGATTAGCCCTTAATATTTCATCTCATAATTCTTTCTATAACAAATGGTTATTTGAAACACAAGAATGAATATCTACTACTTTTCATGGGGTGAAGAATCACCATGACAGCTCTCCCACACAGCTACTCTTTAAGCTCTCTGACTTAAGCTGAATTTATAGGTACAAACAATTCATCATAATTTTTTCTGGGCCCTCACATACTGCCAGTAGATAAATGGAGCATGTTAGGGAGCTTGGAGAAAATGCCATGAAGTTTAGTGGCAAAGATTATTTGATCAGTTCAATTAGCCTGTAATTACTAAAGTGAAAACCAAAAAATGACTATGATAGTGATACAGTTGTTGAATGATGCTGTTGTGTGATTTTCATGGTTTGAAATCAGCCAGCAACTAAGCCCTATGAGTTGTTTTCTCACTGCTCCACAGTGGGATGGGAGAGTATTAGGGAAGAAGGAAAGTGAGAAAACTCTTGGGTTGAGATAAATACAGTTTATTGGTAAAACAAAAACCACACACAAAAACAAAATAAAACCAGGAATTCTATCACCACTTCCCATGGGCAGGCAAGTGTTCAGCCATCCCCTTGAAGTCAGGGCTACACATGAATTATGGTTAAAGGGGAAGACAAATGTCATGGCTCTGAGAATTCCCATCTTCCTCTTTCTTTCCTAAATTTTATATATTGAACATGTTATCTTTATGGAATATCCCTCTGGTTTGGTTCCGGTGTCTCCTCAGAGCTTCTTGTGTACTTCCTGCTGACTCAGTGGCAGGGCAGTATGATTTGCAGGAAAGTATTTGGCCACATGTAAGCCCTGCTCAACAGTAACAGAAATATCTCTACCTTATCTACAGCAATCTGCAAAAATCCAAAACATTATAGCTATAGTGAAGAACATTAACTCGGCTAAGCCAACACCAGCGCTGTGATGATATTAGTAGCAGCATATGCCTTACTGTCCCTGTTTAACAAAAATAATGTCATTCAGCAGCAAAGAAATGATCTTAAAACGTAAGTATGATAAATTCTGTCGCCAGGATGGACTGTAATTATATTCTGTTTCTAAGGACTACTTTTGCACACAATCCTTCCAAACAGTTTTCTTTTCTCTTTGACTGTTTTAGAATACTGTGTTGTTATTACTGTTGTGTTTTTATCTCTTAATAAAACAATACAAGAACTTTATTTCAAGCTCAGAATTTAAGAGGAAAGAGAAAAAAAAATATTTTGAACTCTGGGACCTTAAGCTGAAAAATTTCTTTCTGTCCCACTTTTCCCCGGTATTGATATAAAAACCAATGTTATCTTTGTTTTAAAATATAACTTGATTTTAGGAAAGGTCTAAAAATGGCATTTGTATATTATCTGTTGTGTACTATTAAAGTTTTGATCTCCAGGGTCTGTTCTATTAAATATGACATGTTAAAAACAGCATCTTAGCTTCACATTGTGCTAAATAACATCTTCCTTTAATGTGTGTATATAATTGTGTCTGTTCTAAGCTGAAGATACTGGAATGCTGACATAGGTCTTAAATAATGTCAGTAACCCTTTTTTCAATGTGGAAGAAAAATATAGGGAATAGAAGACAGTGGCATTGCTAGTGAGGTCTTCAGTGGTGTAGAAACCCTCCAGAAAGAATAATTTAAAGGATTAAGCCCAAAAGAAAAAAAAAAAGAATTAATAAGGTTAGACAAATAAAACAAATGGCAGAGCAATAATATTGGAAGAGTAAAAAATTGATACAAATGATGCAATATCTCCTGACGAATTCAGGCTAGAAGTTGGTCTCAATATAACAATCTGTCCCAGATAGAGGTCTGAACAGAAGATGACAGTCTCCCCTTTCCTTTGATTATCCTTTAAAGTTGAAAAGGATAGCCTCTAGAAGGTTAATCCTCCCAGAAAGAGATGAAAGAATAAACTGAAGATGGGCTGAGATGAACAAACTAAGCCTGGGACAAAGCAACTACAAGGCCATGCTTGTATTTTAGGACTGCACATTGTACCTTCAGTAGGATTTTGGACATTGTTATCTTTACACCTTCTGCTGACAGACTAGATAAGTCCAGGTAAGGAGTCATGGGCACAGTGAGAAAAAACTGTGCAGACTAGAAGATGAAGAGGTAAGGGAGGAGTGAGGATTTGTGCTCTTTCTCCTGATCCTCTAATGAAATATTTCCCTGATAGAGGTAAGAAACAGCCTTTAAGGTTGTGTGGTGTCTTTTGCTTTCTGCAAACTACCTCATAAACTTCAGAATCATCTGAAAACTTAGAAGTCTTTCTCCTCTCTCCTATTATAGTATTTTCTTCACAGACTGCAGCAAAGTTTTTGGTGCCAAAGTAAAGTCATAAAAAACATCCAAATTGTCCAGAGGTACAACATAGTTGTTACCCACTCTATCATAGACATATGCCTTCAAATTCACTCTAGTACCAATATGAGCAATGTCCTTAATTATCACTTCCAAAACCATACCACTGTTTATCACAGCAAAAAAATTTCAATTATAGATATTTTATTTTTTTAAAAATTAGGTTTTCAATTTTTTTCTTTCCATGTCCTTCTTAATCACGTAAGGTGTCTCAATGCAGATAATACTGGGCAGTAATAGACTTGATGCATACTGAATACACTCTTTTCAGTATTTAATGTTGTCTTTAATAATTACTTTTTTTCTCAAATTTAAATCAAATTTAAATTTGATTGTCTAGGAGACATTTAACATAGATTTAAGCATTCTTCACATATAAATTTGTCTTCTAGCTATTTAAATCTCAAGTTTAAGCTGCCTCAGTAAATAGATTTCCTTAAGTGATTTTTTGTTTACAAAAAAAAACAAGCTCCTAAAATTTTGTTGGTTTTGTTTTTAATAAAAAATGAACAGTTTGATTAACACTTTAAAAAACAAAACAACAGAATGTAAACCAACCACATTAAAAAAACAAACTAGCTAACAAATAAACCCCCAAAACCTAGATACAAAATGTCTCTGGCTGTCAAAATATGGTAGAGAGTTTAAATGTCATCTTAGATCTGCAGTTACAAAGGAAAACAAAAAATTTGCATATTGTGTAACTGGATTTGGATCCTTGAAAACCTTGATTAGGCAAATGACCTAGTAATCTGTCTCACAGAAAATAAATATTCTGTCTGCTTGCTCGGGCATTTGCTTTGTTGGGTGGAGTGAGATGAGTGGGTGTCAGAATTCAACATCCATTTTTAACCTGTACTGGGGAAAACTGTGAGAAGCAGAAAACAGGACATTCCTTTTAAAAGAAAGTTGTGTGTATAACTTCCATGAAACCTTTGAATAAACCCCCACAGATAAAGAGAAAATTATTCATAGCCCTGAAAAGAGAGGTAATTTTGCTGAACTACCCAATAAAAACCAAAAACAACAAAGCAAACAAGCAAAAAAAATCCTCAAATAAAATGGATATTCAGTGAAAAAAAAAACACTATTTTTTTTAAAAAAGTGTTACAATTTTTTATAAGACAAATGCCTTATTTGGCATATTTTGAGAAGACCACTACTTCAGATTCCAAAAGTCAACTATTAGCAGAGTAATGAAAGCTGCAATTGAAATAGACTGGCAGAATGCAGATAGAGAACATAAATACGACACTTACAGTCTGTTTTTATTCAGAAGCTTGTATGCATATATGCCTTTGGAGTTAAAATAATTGATATTCATATTGCAGTTACCCTAAATTAAGAACAAGAAAAATAAAATTGAGTGATTTAGGGCTACACCACTCAATTTGTCACTACACTAAGTATCGTATATGCTCTCACAGGACTTCTAAGAACAGGTGTATATGGCTTAAAAATAATTAGGGATATAGAAAAACAAGAATGAATAATGTTTCCCTTTTAACTTTGTACAATGAAGACAGATACCAAACTAAGACTGCAGATACTCAAATGTTTTATGCAAGTATCTGCCTTGATTTCTTCTATTCTCTAAAATTTATTTGCAATCAATCAAAAAAAATTCAAAAATATAAGTATTGAAGTCAGATCAATATGGTGACCATAAATGCTGTGCTTCCTTACACATGTTGTAAGTGATATCTTGGGTGGGGCAAACTATATAAAAGTTGTGGCCAGCATAAAATATTATGGGACACTAATATACAAATAAAGATTAAAAAAAGGGTAGTAAATTTGAAATAGAACCCATAGAAAGGGATGAAAAATTGAAATGCTTATCAGTGATCAATCTGCCTAAGAGTGTTACAATTATTTAGCTGATATTCTTAATATTTATGAATGCCAATAACATACAGATATAGAAAAGGTGATAAACAAATTACAAGTAGTTTATTAATTTATTTCACCTTAGCCTTTTTGCAAGATATTTACAGTCATTGCAATATTCAAATCCACTAATTATTTCCAGTAATCTGTGAATGTACCTATAAAGATATTTTTGCCTGGGGTCAAGAGATGCTGCTGGGTGAATAATGATTTGGAAAATGGATCATATTTACAAATACATTATAAGAACTCGGGGCTTTGTAGCTTTGATCTTTAAAATAGTCCCTGGTTTTATATAAAAACCCCCACATGGTAATCTGACAGACATTGGGAAATCAAGGATAATTATGTCAGTATTATAACATTTGAAAAAAAATAATTTTCTTATTTTTATCTTACAAGCTCTTTTATCACTATTCTGAAAAACATGTCCTGGTCTCATCAGACATTCTTCTTGTTTACATGATCAAAATTATATATTCAATATGCAATGATAGTGAAAAATAGTACATATATGCATAGAGAGAGAAAGAGAGAGTATATCACAAAACTCCATTTGTTATTACTACGTTCTCCATAAAATTCAGTGGGTGGAGTTTTGTTTTTTTGTTTTTTTGTTCAATGTCTTATTTTATTTGCATTGGTTAATTTATTCCCCACATATTGAAGGCTATGTAGAAGAAGAAGGAGGTAGCTTTAAAAGACTTTTCAAAAAGAGAGACTTTGCTTTGTACAAATTGTAAAATGCTTGTCCTAAAAGACAAGGATAACAAGGATTTTACCTTTATCCAAAAGCTCTTTGAGTGTTTACAGGTTATTTGCTTGATTCCTGTGATGTATGTCTGGATTGATTGTTTAGCTGGCTCCTGTGTTTTGTTTTCAGTCTTAGACCACAGCTGTTAAATTGAAAGAATGAAAGCAATTTACAGGTATGTCACATCTGAAATAGAGAATTCTAGATAACTGACTTTTATAGAAACGCATTTAAAGAGGAGGGATTAAACAAGAAAGCAGGTAAAATGAAGAGGAAAGCATACTCCTTGGAATTGGCCTTAGGCAATGCCTCAATTCACATTGCTTTTGCAAACCTTTTGCTACTCATCAGAGGGTGTGTATTTCACAGTACTCCCCCGAATCTTTGGGCCATTCTCCTATTGATACAACTTCTCTCCCTGTCCCTCACGAACGCTTAAATAGAAAAGATAAATCTGATTTATTCCTGTTCCGGCAAGGACAAGAGACAGGCTCCAGCTCAAAACTTTCACACATACACTGGAAGAGATGACCTCATACTCCCAAAGCGTATGAAGGTGTTGTGCAGGTCACAATTAAGTACATTTGAGCAACCTTGCAGACCATGATTTTACATCTATGTTGACCAACAGCAGTTACATCAGTATGAGATCAGCAAAATTTCTAAGATTCTCTTTATTTTGCTTTATTTACTTTGAATTTGATGTTAAACTTCCTACCTGAAGCTGAAATAAACCCAGTTTGTATTTCAAGCAGATGTTGAGACTCACATATGTAAAACTTACACGGACAAAATATTTTTGCCCCCTTGAGGGTTGTAAGATCATAGCGCTGCTGGTTTTTCTTTCCTCTGCGAAGAGCAGCCTAGCAGCAATTATTGTATGGTTCTGGAAGTCACTTTCTGAACAGAAGATGAAAGCAGTCCTCTTCATATAATACTGTAAAAGATTACTTAACATGGTAGAGTTCCACAAATGGACATTTTTTCTTCTGAGATATACCACTTTACTATATATGGTCTTATGCTAAGAATTTTCTAGGTTTTTTTTTTTTCGTAAATCAAAAGCACTAAAATTTTAAAAGAAAATCAGCAGCATGGCAAGCAGAACTCACCTTGTTTCAGCTGGATGATTTTTGCAAGATTGTATGAGGTTACTCCTTAATTTTGCAATTTTTTTTTTCTTTTAATCATATACATAAAGTTGAAAAAAACACCTTTTATAACTTTTAGAGAGATTATAAAACTTTCCACACAACCTTCAGATGCATAATTATATACACACACAGCCACATTTATCCCAGGAACCTAATCTTTTACTCCCATATTCAGGACAGATTGAAAGGACACAAGGCTTTATTTTGTGGGGTTTGGGTTGTTTGTGTTTGATTGTTTCCATGTGTTTTGTTTTGGTTTTTTATTCATACCTCTTAAATTTTTCTTGTCATAAAATTAGTCTTCGAGGAAGTAGAGACCACTTATAATTAAGATTATATTCACTGATTAAACACAAAATCCCCACAAAAACCCCAACTGACAAACCTGTATTTGTTTACTTTTCAATTCAGCCAATTCAGGGAAAAAAGGAAAACTGAGATTGGTTCAGGTTCTTAACTGAACTGTTCCTCCATTTATTTAGTTGTTTTGGGGGATTTTTCTCCATTCATGGGCTTTTTTGCCTTTGATATCTTCAAATAACTACAAAAGGGTTTCTTTTAACAATAATTATAGAGTATTTGGCCTTGTCAGATTGGCTTTGCCTTGTCTTTTTGTTCTGTTCCTCAGCTAATTCAGAAAAGTGATTTTTACAAAATAAGACGACAGTTCTTAAAGCACACTAATATGTTTTGTGAATGTTTATAAAGACAAGTTTACGTTTCACCAAGAATTAATGGGGGAAATCTAACAATTTTCCCCTAAAACAAGTGGCAATTTAAGCACATTTATTTCTGTGTACTCAAACTATGGCAAAAAATTAACTAGTTAATTTATATTATCATTAAAAAACATGCAAATTAAGAATTATATTTTTATATAATGTCTACTTGGGATTAACATAAAGACCTTTTGGTAACAATCTTGAATCAATACTTAGCTGGAAGTAAAAATAAATGATCGGATTATAATAATATGCCATGGCAATTAGAAAATAAATATACTCTGTTAGGAAAACAGAATACATCCCATACTGCAGTTGTGCAATCAAACTGGGAGAATGCCTGAAGGTACGACTTATATTTTGTACCTTGTTTAATACACACTGGAAGTATCTTTCATTACCTGGGCATCTCTCATGTGACACACTGCCTGACTAAAGAAAATTGTTTAGGATTTTCTGGCTTATCAGAGCTGAGTTATTCCTCTGTCTAGCAAAGTGGAGATGAGAAAAGTCTTGATGGAGCCAATGACTGTGTGCTGGCAACTCTACTCTGAAATGAGACTATAGCCTGAGGTTGGTAAGGCAGTCTCACAGGTACACGACCACCAGCACAAAGGCAGCACAATGTTGGAGTGATTTTGTCTCTGTAACTTACATTTCAGGTTACTGAAATCCAGCTCTCTTTGGGCCTGCTTTGCCACTGGGGTAGCAGCTTAGGAGAAACAGCCACATCTTTTTCCTATGTACTCACTCTCTATGCTTTCTTATGAGTGTATTTGCTTGAAGAATAACACAAGCAACTGCAGAAAGAGAATGCAAAAGTTGCAAAAAAAAAAAAAAAATTCTGAACATATAATAACACTCTAGAGTATGACAGCAGTAGTAATTAATTGATTTAAAGGACTAGAAAGTATTACCTTGAATTTGTCAGTCCTTTGCCTTATAACACTTTAGAGCCATCTCTGCTAATAGGAAATCCTGTGTTTCATGAGGAAAGAAATGGCATTCCCTGATATTTTTAGTCAAGTTCTTTACAGATTAGAGTAACCTGGGGATTTCTCTAACCTATTCCAAGCTGACTATGGTCACTTAGGAGCCACCTGTCACATGTAGATAGCTGGAGCAAAATACACACAATTTTCCTTTTCCTTAAGAGAAAACTGCAAATTGTGTTGAAATATTAGCCAGTTACTTCTGTTCTCTGTGGTTTTGGTCACGCAAGAAATACAAGGTTTTCTTCCTCTCTCTCTTTTAAAACTATATGCAACACACACACAAGCATATATCATAATTATATAAAATAAATTGTATAGTTCAGTAAACTGATTATTCCTTACTGCGTGAACGCTTAGTAACACTAACCAATACCAAAACCTGAGCCATGGTGACTTCAAATTACCACCAAATTACAATTTCAAATAGAAGCAGTCACTTCAGGCATCTGACAAAAAAGTCAAGAAAGATGAATTACATTTGCAAGAAGCATTACATGCAGAACAGTAATTATTAAAATCCTTGGTACTTATGCATAGCCAGTCAAATTATCTGACAAGCTGAAAAACTTCTGTCATATTCTTTTACATAAAATCTTCCAAAGCACTGAAATTCATTTCAGAATAGCTTGGCAAGTATAAATAATGGATTACTGTGGGCAAAATCTGATTTCTCAAATAAACATGATAAAGTCAGGGCTTTCTTCATCAGACATAATAGGAAGTTTCTAGTTTCAAAGTCTGTTTTCAAAATAGTAAAGGACAATGAAATAATAGTGAAAATATATCTTATTTGAAAGCTAGATCACTCATATAGATATTCTATTATAGGTCCAGAACTGTGGTTTGTTATAAAATAATAAAAAAACCTGCATAGGTCATCCAAACTCAAATTAATAAACCAAAACTCAAATACTTCACCCCAAAATATTTGATTATGATAGTGAGTAGCCTCATCTAAGAGCCCAGAAATGAGCTATAGCCACTTATGCCTGTTCACATGTTTGTACAATACTTTTTTTTAGTGAATTTCTTTTTTGGGGATTATAAGACTCTACACAAAAATAATTTCATACTAAAGCAATGACTCAGAGATGGAAGGAGTTGTCCAATAATCAGTCAAATAAAGTAGACCACTCTCTATGGATAACTCAAAATAAGAAAGAATACATATTAAAAATCAAGATGTTGAACTGATGTTCTTGGGAAGAACAGGGCTAGAATGAAAGTAAAAACAATGAAGAAGTAAATCAGCCAGATTTCTACAAATCACACACAAGATCAAGTGAGCTTTACAAAGGAAGTTTCTGCCAGAGGAGAGAATGGTAAGTTCTTTCAAGAGACACACAAACCTTGCCTTGGAAATTTACCCTTACTAGGAGAAAACAGACACCTTTCGGGAAGCTGATAAATACAGTCACTTTAGTAAATTTAATAAATAAATTTGTAGTATCTTTATTTTAATAAATATTCAAAAATGTTAAGTGGCAAAATGAACAACTTAAAAAGCCAAAACCAACAAAACACCCCAAAATTATTTTTTTAATTTCAATTTATTGGTAGAGCCCAGCCTTAACATTGAAGTATTAGAAATCAACAGAAACACAAGTCAAAAAATAGACTCAAACTTTGTTTTCATCTGAATTAACATAAATACCCAGCTAAAACAAATTAACAAAAACACCCTGCTGATGAAATGGCTTTTACTTCTAAAGACACAGCCTGAGATTTCTATCCTTCCAATTTAATTAAAAGGACAGAAAGTTATTTTTCATATGATTTTAGTGAAAAAAGAGATTCTTTAAATATTATATCACCCCATGCAGGCTCCATATCTAAGAGTGCAAGTGCCTGTGGACCTGGAAATAAAGAGAGGAAGACACATAAATTTAATGTTTAAACAACAAGTAGTGGTATGTTTTTCTGAAATAAGAGAATTCTCTGAGGTAGATGTAGACTGCATGAAGACCTACACAATAGAAAATCATTGATTTTTTTTTTCCACTAGCTAACTCACTTCTTAATTTATGTATTTTAAATCAATAGGGGCCTAGAGAGGGCAGTGTTCCTCTCCTTTAGGCTTTCTGCATCCTATCTGAATCAGATGGGTGGGCACAACATTGGCAGTGATGCCAGGTATCCGGTGTCCTGGAGAGGCTGTGCTGGTTTACCTGATAGGGATGGCCATTTGAAGATTACTATTACCTGAAAACCTGCTATGCCAGCAGCATGAACAAATCAGACACTCTCTGACAAAATGGTTCTGCTTCAGCATTTGTTTCAGAATTGTAGATAACTATGCCCAGTTCCTCTTCCAGCAGACAATACTTTTTGCTTTTTTCTTGTGTTTCTTACTTACTCTGAGGCGTCTTTTCAGCCGCTTTGGTGTTGCAGCGTGTTTCTTGTTAATGGTATGTTCTGTTATTGCCCAAGCTAATGGTTTAGTCCAAAATTATACCCTCCCACCCCTTGTCAATCTGTTCTGAATTCTCCGTCAATCCTACTTTGTGCCAGCTCCCTGCTTGGAATTCCCCTTTGGAAATCCCCTAAAATTCCACATCTCATTAGTCCATGTGACCCAGTTTTCCCCTCTACCTCTCTCATTGGATAATGCCTTTGTGAACCCTACCCTTTATCCCTCCTCAGAATTTCTCCGATTTGCTAGGAATTTGTACCTTCCCCTTGAACCTACTCCATATTTAAGTTTTTGCATCTTCGGCATCTTTGTCTTTCGCCCCGCAGATTCCCCAAAGTAATAAATCCTTTTTATCCTATGGAAAAGACCTCCCCCTCCTCCTTGCCTCCTTCGAATGCAATCTGACAGCCAAAAGGCCATGGAGCCATAGCTCAAGCCACATCTAAGGCCTCCTGTTCCTGGAGTGCAACCCACTCTAGGCACGGGACCGTAGTGGCAAAGTGAGTGCAGCTCTGGCCATTGCGTAAGTTGGAATCCAACATGAGGCGTTGGCAGGTCAAGGGGAATCTGGAAGAAACAGTCTTTTATATCAGTAAGTGCTAAATCCCAGTTTTGGGGGAGCATCGATGGGGAGAGCATTCCTGGTTGAAGAGACCCCATGTCTTCAATGACTTTGTTAATTTCTCTGAGGTCATGGAGGAGCTGCGACTTGTCATTTCCCAGCTTCCTGATAACAAAGACCTGGGAATTCCAAGGACTAGTGGTTGGCACAATTTTGCCTATGCTAACTGTTCCTCTACAAGTTCATTGAGCACCTTTATTTTTTGTTTATTCAATGGCCACTGATTTACCCAGACTAGGTGGTTAGTTTTCCATTTCAGCTTCTGGACAGGGTGCTCATCAGCAGCCGCTATGAAAAATTCCAAGGGGTTTTCGGGATTTCAATTTTCACTCCCCATTGGGACATGGCATCTCTCCCCCACAGGGGAACTTTATAATCTAAAATGAATGGGCATACACTGCCCAATTGCCCATTCGGCCCTTCAATTTGGCCAACGCTTTTAGATCATTTAGCTACTTGGGTACCTCCATATGCTCTCCTTTACCTATCACGGGTTGCAATTCCCAATGGGATGGCCATCTGGTGGTGAGGATGAGCGCCATATCTGCCCCTGTGTCCAACACTTCAGCAAGGTGAAGGTAATCTTCACCTCAGCAGAGTCCACACTCTATCCCAGGCTTGTCTTCTCCAATGACTTCTGCCCAGTAGACAGGTGGTGAAGAATGCCTCGAGGCTCAGTGATGATGGCTCTCTTTGTGCAGGCTTCGATGACCAAGTTGAGAGTTGGAGAGTTAACAAGAAACACACTGCAACACTTCGGTGTCTTTACAGGAGAAATATATTTCCTTGAAAGCTGGACCATACAGCAGTTCCACAGCTGTCTCAGTTTAAATCATTTAAAGCACAATTTGGTATAATAAAATGAGATATTAGATAAAAACAGCCATCTCTCTCTCCATCAGCCCTTCTAACCCTTGC
>WBND01001035.1:155527-187682 GCA_013398595.1 Tychaedon coryphoeus | reverse complement strand
ACAACTCTGTCAGCCAGTACAAAGAACATACTGAGTACCTAAAAATCTCAAAACTTGTTTAAAATCTTAATGATCCTAAGTTTTAGGTGATAAAATCCTCCACAAATGCATCTATACTCCTGCTGATGGGCACAATGGACAGACCTCTTGAAATAAGAGCAAAGGGATGCCTGTTTGTATTGCATGCCTTCCTCAGGTCAACATGCCAGTGAAATTTCACTGCCTGCCTTCACATTGGCATTACAGGCTACCTGTTTGCACATCCAAGGGAACAGCAGTCTCAGAAGCTGTGAGATTCAGACTGGCTGTGACTGTCAAACAAACATTTAAACCCACATTCTTATTCAGCATTAATTTTTTGGACAACCCAAACAGTTGCACACTCTGCAGTGGGCTGGAAGAGCTTCTTCTGGTATGTGGAAGTCCTCCCCAGCACTGAAAGCCCCTCCAGCAATCCCATGTATATGAGAAATAAGAACATCACTCTGTGTTTGACAAGGTTGTCAAAACTTTATTATCATTTTTAATCTAGCCTCTCCATTACCTTGCCCTCAGTCTTTTCTTTTGAGTTTAAAAAAATACAGTTTTTTCCCTTTTGTGGAGGTGCAGGTGTGTTGGAAGTAATAAAGGAAAGACTGAGGAGGAGGAGGAAAATCTTCTATGACATGTACTGCCAGCCCCAGAACTTTAGGGCTTACTTCCATAAGAGGTCATAGGGATTATAGCAAAGGACACTGAAAAAAGATTTTGCATTCACACGTAAATAAAAAACATAAACGAATGCTTTTGATAGGATAAAAATGTAAATCTCCATACCTCAGAGCATCTGCCAGTCGTTGCCACTGCTGTTGGAGAAAATAAGAAGGTCTGCCAGCAGCCAGGTCAGCAGCTTGTTCTGCCTTCCTCTGGAGAATCTGTCACTGTCAGGTTCCTACCTCAGCACCAGATGGAGCACTGACCTGATCCAGAGAGGCAATTTCTTCGTTTTGATACTTCCTCTGTTTGGACATAACAAGGTCTCTGATCCCGTTTGGTAAAATCATTCTCTTGTTAAATGTAACTAAGTGTTCATTGAACTGCCCTACAGTGTCATTCTAGTGTTGCCAAAATCTGCTTGTACCGAAATTTACATTTAGGCCCCTAGAGATATTTAGCTGATTACACATTCTTTGGAGACACAACCTTTGCTCTGTTTTTTCTGCCCGAGGGTGTTTTAGCATTCCTGAAAAGCCAGAAAATCTAGCCCTTCAATCTTTCATTCACTTGTAGACATCACGTGACAACATCTCCAACTTGGACAGCGGACTGCACTGGCTCCAGAATCACTGTCAGCAAGGGCCTCTGCCTCCAGGAGCAGCCACAGAGCTATTTCATAGCTCTATCCTACATCCAAGAAAAACATGGTGCTAGGTAAACTTGCAAGCATAGTGTTATTACAGGTATTGATGCAATGAGCCAGATTCTGATACCCATCTAACTACACAGCCATTTCTAGAAAACCACATCCAGACAACCAGATGGCTGCAAATATGCCAATTTTTGCATTTTGATATGTATTATATAGCCCTATGTTTTATTTAGCTAGCAGAAGTAGACCTTGAAAATAATTTCATGCAAAACGCTCTTATCACTGGAAGAGCTTATAAAAAAAAAAATCCACCATATTTACTTCTAGTGTTTTTTTCCATTTTAGTACACGTTAGTAGTCTTAAAGTCTAGGAACATTTTTTTATTCTTTTAAAAATTAATAGGTGAAGGTAAAACTGCTCTTCATTATGATGTTATAGGTTAGATATTTATTGGGTAAATATTTAAATATTTCCACGCCAACAAGAATAATCTAGGAGCATGCTATTTCCATCAGCTCTTTCAATCAACTAGAACATTAAAATAACTTACAAATATCCTCATAAGAGATGACATTGATATTCTCATGTCAGATATTCAGGCTAAAAAGCTGCAAATTAAATTCAGAGTTTTAACCTTTATCAGCTGTGAACTCATCTGCTACTTTTATGTGTCCTGAAAAGAGCAGAACAGTAGTATTAATCCATTTTTAAAATAACATTATATGGAAAGGGACAAAAAAACCACCTTAGCTGGGTTAAACAATAGAAAAAATGTAAGAAAATAATAAAATATGTGTCTCAAATAGCATAGAATAAACTTATCATCAGTAAACAACATTCAAGTTTCATACAGCAGTAGTTCTTAGGTACTTACAGAAAAAATGTTCCTGTTCTACCTAGGTATTAAAGACTTCCTAAAACCTCAGCAAGAAGATTTCAAATAAATTAAAGGAGATGGTCTTTACTATTTGACAGATATATTATTATGCAAGTAAGAACTGGCATTCAGGTACCTGAATGCTAATGGGCTATTTGAGATGCTCTAATACAATCAGCCTGGTCTCCCTTAAGCCATCCTTTATTATACTGTCACATGTGTCTCAGATCTTGCTAGGTTGACAGCTAGATTTTATCCATGAGTTACTATGATCAATTTCTGATCACTATTGATTTAAATTTCAGAGATGTTTTCATATTTTTATAATACCATCTGGTATGTTCAATTTGTTGGCCATTGAACAAGGACTAGTAATTAAATAAAAAATATTTTTTATTCTCACTGTAGGAGAGGTAAATCTTGTGCACTGTGATCAATCAAGTTGAACAGGGCTGATGTAGTTTTTATTCTATATACCAGTTGGAGCTTCCTTATACAAAGAAATCCTACTGTTTTGAAGTACTTCAGCATCCCAGGGACTAAAATCTTTCAGCTCTTCCTCCCGTCTGCCTCTTCTACTTTTAAGGATTTCATAGAAGAATATGTGATACATTTCAATCAGGAGGTGACAAATCTGTTGCTTAGATATCTCCTGGGAAGATTTGTGGAGGTAGTAAAAATGAAGGAAACTGTAATATTGTTGGACATGGAAACTGTTAACACAAGTAAGGGTCCAGGGGCCAGAGTTTCAGACTGGATTTTTAACTACAGAGAAATTACTGCAGTTATTAGGATGTGGAGAAATCAATCACTGACAGCAGTGCAATTTCTCTTTAATGGTCAGAAGTTTCCTTGAAAATTCAGTAAACTGTGATTGAAATATACATCAGTTTATCTGTTAGCGAATTGTACATCAGTGCTGAATTCTGGTACAGATATAAAGGCTTCTAGGAGCTAGGAAATGCAGAATTTTGTTAGATGGACATAATGTAAGCAGTTGCATAACTTCATGGAATAAGTTCTGAAATGGACAGGTAAAAAAGGAATGCTGATGTTCTCACATGATCCATTTCAGGTAACAAGTTCCAAGGCCATTGGATAATTGAGTAGTCACTGTACTAACTTACTAATTATTATCTGTTCCCAGAAAAGAGTTGATACAGCAGACTTTGTACTTAGTGACAGGCAAACTTGGAAAATGATATGGAGACCCAGACTGTGGCCTTGGTCTCCAATGGCCACGGTTGGGTATGCTCATGTGAGAGAAATCAATTAAAATAAATAATTAAAACAATATATATTTTTTAAATTTGCATACAAGATCAAAGATCTTGCTGTTTCCCTTTTATCTCATATCCAATATGATCCCTAAGACTACACATTACTTCTGGATGAGTTATATAAAGATGTTTCAAGGATGAAAAACCCCAAAAATTAACATTGATAAAAATTCATATAACCCACTATTGGGCAGCAGTGCTATGAGACTAACAAATACGACAAAATTATAACATTCAGCTGTTTATAAGATGTGCACAATAATCTGTCTCTTAAGGAAACTCTTAAGGGCTTCTTTTTCTTTCTACACTCATTTTATGCAGTGAAATTCTGACTAAGCTTCAGATCTCAGTTTTGAAGAATGCATTCAAGCTACCTTTATTTCCTACTTTCTGCAGAAGTCATTTTCATATCTGCTTATAGAAGTATATTATGTTTTCTTTGGTATTTATATTTTTATTTTTATTTTCAGACGCATAGTGCGTCTGAAATTTTCCATTTTGCAAGGAAACTGACTGACTTACAGTTTTTCATATCAGAGTCTTTGGGGTCTTTCTTTTTTTTTCCTTTTGTCGATGGTCTTTTCCTGGTTTTATACTTTAGAGACGAGATTTGGCATATGTCAAATTGTGGAAAATATGCTTGGAGAAGTCAAGGAAATTTGAGGAGAGGTAATTTTGGAATTCTAATAAGTGAATCATGAAAGACTTCTGACAACATCAAAACCAAATCTGGAATAAAGTCACTAGGTTTGGCAGATGTAGGTCACATGGAAAAAGCATGGCCCTGGTACATCTTTGGTTCTTCCCTAATATTGACCCTCATCTTCAAACTATAAGAACTGTCAGTAAAAGAACACAATAGGCAGGTAAGTGAAAATCACATTTCAGTATTGCCTGACCAGATTGCTTTTCTGGCTCTGGTGCCAGTTTTTATGGTCAGAGCTACTCCATGTCCAACACCATTGTATCCTTTTCACTTCTGGATCTTCTTTTTCAGCTTACTGCTACCTCAGGTTCAGATCCTCTACTTTTGAGCAGACTTTAAATCAGCTCTTAAATGAGTCATTGTAATGTCACTGAAAGAAGACTATGTTAAGAAGATAAATCCCCTTTATCTTTAGTTTTAAAGATTCTGGTGATTTGAATTTTCTGAGGGCACATTATATATTATTCAGATCCAGAATAGGTGAGATTCTGTATTTGCATTAAAAGAGCCTTGAACCATAAGAAAAGGATGGCTTTCAAAGCTTAGAACCCCAGAATTAAGATAGTTTTGGGAAAAAGAAAAAGTAAACTATTTGCTTTTACCACATATGCATTGATATCTCTTTTTAAGGCTAGAGATCTCTTGAGCGGATTTGCTTTTTCATTATTTTTTGTGTGGTAGGTAGCAATAAAGGACAGCCAGATGTTTACTGCTAAGTAAATCACAAGATTATTATTTTTTTCAAGGTTTAAGTATAGACATGACATTTCAAATGATGAAATTGTCATTATATATGAAGTTCTTAAAATGAAATAATTCAGCATTTGAATATGCTGTACTGCACCACATTGCACCAGTTACTTATTTAAAGAGTTATCAGTGTTATGGATATAGGTGTAGATTATTAGAGCTAGATTTCAAAGGTATAAAGCAGGAACAAACTGATAACTATTAAATCTGTATGAATGATGAAATATGGAATTAACCTAGTAGAAAAATAAATTACGATAAATTGTAGGAACTTGTCAAGAATGTTAGGTTTTTGTGTATACCTGAATGAATAAAGTTTTGCATTTTAAATTCGAAGAATATTTATATTTAGCATTGCATTTGCAACTTATTGAGAGTGAAATTTGGATCTAGACAAAAGTAAAAAAGGTAAAAGTGAATGATTTTTGAAATTTATTAGGTTAACCTGAAACATAAGCTCTTTTGTAACCATTTTGTATCTTTCCTGGGCCTAATCTTTTCTCGTCTACAATAAAGAATTAATAAATGTCAGATTAGCATTCTTTTAAACAACCTGAATATATTTGGAAACGTCTAAAGCCATTGGCAATATTTTTAATACAAGAAAAGATGGAAACACGGAAAAATATTCCAGCCACTTGCACAAAGGAAAGGAAAAGGATTCAAACACATTTTCAATTCTTTTCCCCAGCTTTTTACCTCCAGCTTGAATAATAAGACTATGATTTAGGCAAATAGTCTAGTCAACCCCAGGAGAAAAGGCCTTAAAGTTTGGAGGTCATTTACACACAGGGCTGAAGAAATCCATTTGATTCTGCATATTTTCATTCAGTATGAAATATCAATTATTCTTGTGATAATGGCAACAGAAATAATTTATTGGTGCTTTAAGGAAAATATTTCAACATTGTCTACTACAATACCTCAATATATTATATGCACAATATACCATACAACATTATAACGTAACTATATAGTGTGTATATATATATATGATCATCTACTATATAAAACACAGAAGCCTAATATGTATGTAATAAATAGTAGATGCTACAATATTTTGCTGTAAATATGTAGAATTATGTTGCATACTGAAAGATACTTTCTGTGTGTCTGAGGAAGATTAAGGAAGAAGGAATGGCCTCCAGTAACTCTGATTACACCACCTAGCTGAGGTTACTTTCTGTTACTCAGAGCTGACTTAAACTATGTGTCTAAATTTATTTGCAAGAAAATTGAATAAATTAACCTTGACCACTAATACAGTCTTCTTCATTTGACCCAGAAAATATCTCATCTCTGGGAACAGAACAAGAAGCATTTGCAATTGGGATAGATTGGGTGCCAAGCTATATTCTTACTCCTCTTAAGTTTTATTTGCCCCCTCACACTCATATTCTCTTCTCCATTTTTTTTTCTCTCTATTGCTTTGCTCCCTGACTTCACCATAGGAATAGTTCTGCAAAGGGGCAACAAATCATGAACAAAAATATTTTCTTTCCAGTTTGCATTTAGGTTGCTACATGGTCTCTTTATTCTCTATCAAGAGAAAGTTTTTTGGCCTTTTGACTCCTAGCTCTCACTTAAGATTTTATAGTATCTCCTCTTTAAATAAAAAAGAAGTAGCAAAATGTATCCTCTATAGACAAATGAAATCTATGTACTTCCTGATTCTCAGCTGCAAACTAGGACTTTTAAATGTATTTTAAAGGTTGACTATGAGCCCTTGTTTAAAATGAATTCTGGATATCTTTCTTTTTGGTTTTGCACCGAAGACTGGGGTGCGCCGGGAAATATATTTGCAGTTTAGAGCCAGGGAATAGCAATAGTGTTGCTTGCAAGGGCCATTTTTTTATCAGTCAGTTTTGCTGAGAAAGAGATTTTCAATATTAGTGTATGTTTGTAAGGTATTAAGCATCATAATCTATTTTTCCATCTGACCCACGGTAGCTCAGCAAGGTATATTTTTTTGCTACTGCCTAGGAGGTTTGTAAACTATACACTGTGAAACTGGAAACAAGCTAATCTTAAATCTGATTAATTTTGACTGAAATACTTACACATTTGCTACTATGTGCTCCTAACATGAACTTTGACTCAGAATTAACATATAGTATATCAACCTCAGTATTCCTTATTAATGCATTTTCTCTCTAGCAAATATACAAAGGTTAGAGACAAGGACGCATTTCTTATTTGGAAACACATCTTCTCAGGAGTGTTTTTTACCTCTCCTCTGTTACATGTTTTATTCTGGACCCCAGTAGACTTAGTTTGTGTACTGGATTGTTTATCTGTAGCATCACAAGACAAATCCATTCTTACTGGACTGCAAAAAAAATCTCAGAGCTTATCTCCAAATTTCACATGAGCATTGAAGTTTGCAAGTTCTACTTTATTATTAAACATTATCTTTCAACATAATGAAGGATGAGCTTTCAAAGCACCCCTCAGATTTTGCAAGTAGAGCAAGAGAAAATTAGTAGAAGTGGAAATTTACATTCTACATGTAAAATTAAAATACCTACACTAGGAGGTAGCAGAATATGAAAGGCTAGCTTTATTTTTAGATTATTTTTTCCTCCCTGCAGGCAGCCCAGTGACCTCTGTTTTTACTTTCAAGGTCTGCTCTGGGGCAGCGAACAACATTCTGATAACAGGGAAAAGGTTCTGACTGCAAGAAAGTGAAACAGTAAGCTGAACTCCTACCTTTATCATCTCCCTCTTGTCTTGCACCATGACATGCTACTTTGGCTTTTGCTCCTGTATATTTGAAATCTGAGAAACAGTACTGAGGAAAACACATTTTTGGTGCCATTATTTATGAGAATACTTGCAGCACATACTACACTGCTAACAACAGAAGCACTAAAAGCTATGCTGCCATAGTTTTTTCTCAAATGTTTTCTAGCCCTTGCTGCAATAAATCAATTCTAAATGAAAATTAAATATTATAATCATGTCACTACCATATTTTTTTTTATGTTTATGTGCTACAAGTACTTCCAGTTTGTTGATGCTGCTTCACAGAACAGTCACAATCTGTTTTCAGATATAGGCTTTTTCCAACTTAACCTCACAAGCTGTTTTCAACAGTTTCATTCTGTATAAGAAATAGATAATAATCCTAATGGTATTAAGAAACTTGAAATTCCATTAGAACTCACAGTGAGTGCTGCAGGGAACGAATACACTTTTCAAAAAAACCCATTTTTTGCGGGGGGTGAGTGTGAGGCAAGGATGAATTTCCTTTTTAAATTATAGAAAATTACAAATCAACATGCCTGCTGTAATAACAAAATACTTTTAAGTGATGAAACTGGAAGTATTTTGCCTTCGATATAGAGAAAGTGAGGCAAAATAAAAACAGAGCAGGGCAAAGAAAGAAGATGACTTGAAATGTTTTACATAACATATATATTTATAATATACATAAGATTTCTAGATCTCTGTGTTGCTGAGGTCATGAAGAAACTTAGGTAATTAAATCCTAAAGACAGACAACTTTATACTTTTATAATTTTCAAGTTTTTCTGAAAGTTGTAAACTCTTAAACTTCTTTAGATAGACCTAGGAGGTTGTTAAATTTTTATTCCACGCTATCTCTAATGTTAGTACTGGTTTGTATAGTCTCGTACACTAACTTTTCCTTAAAAATCCTCAAAATAAATTCTTTGACTGTGTCTACACTGATTCAGAAACTAGGAAATCTGCTTTCACATTTTCTGTGCAGCACAGATTATCTTGTGCATGTGCCTGAATGCCCACCAAACATTGTTTCATTTTTTAATGCCATATTAAATGTGCATTAAATGTAGAGAAGCTTGACCCACAGCTTCAGCCGGCCTAATAAATAATGGCAGCAGTCACCTGACCACCTCTCCCTGTTTTCTACCCTGTGTACCACTTACCTGCCACCAAAAGAGTCCATTCTGTTTTTTCACAGAAGTAGAGGCATTGAGAAAGGCCTGGAAAATAGGCTCTCAAGGCTTCATCCTCCTACTCAGTGCTGGAGCTGCAAAAACTGTTACCTCATCTGCTTCAGTAATTTGATGCCAAATTTTTTTTTTTTTAGCTGGGGGATGCATAAACTCCTGGCAATTTCATTTTAATCCACAAAGAAGATTCCCATGTTGCAAAAATCTGAGTTTAAAACTCTTTTTATGTGTACTTTTTGAGGCTGATAATTTGTCTGTCATTATTTAGCAAAGAAATTCACTTTTTGAACTATTGATGTCTAGTTTACGAAATTTAGAAGTTTAAATACACAAATATACTATTTGTAGGTGATCTAAAGAGATCTTTATACTGTGAAAATGTGCCTTCTTTTTTCCTGAAGCTGAAGACACATTTTAACTCAATCCTATTTTCTCTTGCTTGCTGTCAAGTGGTTTTACTTCAGATTATAAAATGCATACATATTTCATACAAGATTATGGAAAAAGGAGGTCTCCAGACCTTTTCCATTGCTAGCTTTCTTATACCTTAGCCCTCTGAATGCCATCAATTTGACTGTCATTACTTTTGTTGGTTTAGAATTGAATAACATTGTAGTGAATATAATGAACTGATAGAGAGGGGTGAAGAAAATATTTTTCAGCTCTGTTCAAAGAAACAAACACAATTACCTAAAAAGTATTTTTACTTTTATTTCTGATTTTCCTTACTTCAGGCTCTCTATTTCCTTTCAAACACGTTGTTTCTGGGTAATAGAAAACCTCACAGTCCATTTGAAGCAACAATAAATAGGCAGAAAGCTGTAAAGAGAGGAAAAAATGACAATCTTATGAGTGCTTGTAGTCATCCTTACCTGATCCAAAAGTTGAACTTAATTGTTTTCAAGCAGAGTCTTAAAAGGATGCTTTCTAACATTGATTGAAATCTGTGTTAAGAGAAGTCTTACCTGTTTACCTACTAAAAAACCCCATGATATTGTGCTTCCACAATCATTGAAAAGTAACATGTAGGAAAACATTTTATTTTGTAGTGACTGTCTTACAGTCTCTTCAGTGGAAAAGTTACTAATCTAATGTTCATGTGAAATCCTTTTCCAAAGCTGAAGAGGTATTTCTGTAAGTTCAAGAATTGAAAGTGTAGTGTATGTATTTTGCTAAGTCCTCAGTTTATCTTAGGACTTAGAAATTTCATGTGAGCAAAGAATTCTGAAATCACTCTAAGAATAAGTATCCAGACAAAAAAAACAAATTCAAATAATTTAAAGTAATAAAACCTAAAACAGCAAGATAAATACACAAGACAATAAAAATATGTTAGAACTTAACTAGGAGTAATTGTCAAGTCAACACGTTCACCGTCCGTAAGCCTTACACTAATATAAAGTCCTCCTGTATTTTCTCTGCTCTTGGTTATATATTCACCACTTTGAAAAGGAAGAATCCATCTGAGCTGTTTTAACCTTCCTTCTCTTGCCCTGATTGTGCAGATGGCCAGAAAAACTTTTCAAATAAAAAGGCAAGGTGCTGAGGGCTTGAGCACTGGCGTTCTGAACTGGCGTTCCTGTCTGGCCTTGCTTGGGATGACATTGAATAAGACTTCAGTTTGCCTTCACCAGTGCTTTCATCTGGGAGCACTTCCAAAGAGCACTGCCAGCAGGTCTCAGAACACGCCCACAGGGGAGGTCAGCTCCCCAAGGCAATAACTGCCTGTCAGCTACATTAGGAAAAGAAAACCATTATTATAGAATGTAGGAGAGCTAACCTAGCAGTGCAGTATTTGAAAAATGTAAATTTCTTGCCCATTTAATAAATTATCTAGAATGGTTTATTTAAAAGATACCCTTTTATGTAATATGCAAGTGCACAATGAACTCAGGAATGATTGTTACAGTATTTTTCTTTTAAATAATCACTTTTAGAAATATATATCTGAAAAAAACAAGGACAGGATGAAACAACATCTGTGCTCTGCATTAAAAAGTCAAGAACAATTCGTATCAGTGCACTAGCAACAACAGTTTTGCCATTGATGCTTTCTTAGTTTGTCATTGATGGTTTTATCTTTCATTCATACAGAAGACATAAAAGTTGTATACCCCATAATGATTATTCTAGTGCATTTCCGGGAAACAAACACAGATATATGAGTAAGACCCCATTCTCCTAAATACTGATTGATACAGCCTGAAGAGAATAGGCCATGAGTGTAATTATTCCATATGAAAGGCTCTCATAACCCTGAGTTTTCATAAATTCTTTTCAATTTTTCTTGGGTATACATTGTTGTCAAAGAATCCAATTCACCGACAAGTCACTCACAGCATTCTGAGAAAGTGAGAAATATAGACAAATACACACAGACAGCACAAAAACATATTTTTAAAATGATATCCTGCTGTTTAAAGAACTGTGGCTGAGGACAGTTTTGTGATTTGTTCATTCAAAAAACGTTAGCAGAAGTTTCATTACAACCAGCTATAAAATAAAGACATTGGTTTTTTCTTTGTATTTTTACTTTATATTTCAAAATATAATATTGGAGGAGATGCAATCCAGTTACAACTCCTATTTACAGAACTACAAGAGATGATTCATATATAAGACAAATTAAGTAGAATTGTTTTCTGTGGAGGCAAATTGAACTGGTGGCTGAAGAGAAAAGATGGAGTAATGGGATCAACTTCTAGCCCTGTCAGTTTTCCTGTGTTTTGATCAATTCATTTACTGAGTCTGTTTCTGTCATTGACTAAATAGACTATTTGAGGCTCTTTCCATTTAACACTGAAAGTCTGCATGTGTGTGTATTTTTCCCATTACTGCAACAGGATCATTGTTTAAGTTAAAATCTCTTGACACCTCTAAGATAAAAATAATAATGTGACACCTTGAATTTTCAGCCAGATTATAGGCAATAAAATAACCAACAAAAAACAAACCCAAACAATAAAAACTCAGGAAGAATGATGTATTAATTAAGGAATACACAGTCTAGGGAAATGCACAGTTTAAATTCTTAAGCTACCAGATACACTAATCTCCTAAGCTCTGCATGTATATCAACTGCAAGCTATTTGCACTGTACCAGACAGTTTGTATTTCTCCTGTGGGAGTTTTTTAAAAGAAATATTGTGACTGAAAGTTTATTAAAAAAAAAAAAAAGATTCTTAAAGCCTTTTAGTGTTCCAACTTGTTTAAGGTTTTTGTTGTTTGACTTTATTTTACTGAGTGTATCCTAAAGACACATAGATATTTGACGTCCATTATCACATATGACTCTGATTATTTTCAAGAGGGCTTCCTCTTAGTTTTTAAGTCATTTTTCTTTTATTGTAGAACATATAACTTTATAGTATGTTGAAACAATGTAATAAAATTTAATAAAATTTGTTATATGAAATGTATTCACAAACAATTCATTCAAGAGCTTTTGGCAAGTTTAACATTTGTACAATTTGTACTGAAAATACCAATGCTATGGGATATGCTTTGACTTGTCATTGCCATAATTCTATTTTATTAGCTACTGTTTAAGGAGAATCTGACATCTAGAACGTACCTAAAGAAAAGAGTTGGTGCCCATTTGACTAATGCTCTTTCCTACACCTCATGGAGCCACATCACTTCTAGTACCAAGAAGTTCCCACTCTAAAGGAAGTGAAAAGTGAGAGATGTGATCACAGTCAGAATGAAACCAGAACATTATTGTTCGCTCTACTATTGATCTTCACACACACACACATACACATGCACAGCATAAAGACAACTGCAAAAACGTAATGATTGCTGGATCTCTTTTTATAGCATGCTGAAACACTATCTTTTTACATAGCCTAGTTAGATATTTATATAGGCTTTGATTACAATAAATTAAGTGTTGTCATTTTGAGTAAAAGTAAAGACGTACTAATGAAGAAATTAGGCTGATTAATGGTGTTTATAATGTCAATGCCGTGCTTTTCAGCACATCAAATCAATGTGATCAGTTTATAGATAAAAACTCTGTGGAGAGAAATAGGCCCGTGCCCCAGTATATGCTGAGGTCATCCATCTGGAGAGTAGCTTTTGAGAAAATTACCTGTGAGTCCTGGTGGAACAAGGCTGAACATAAATCAGCAGTGTGCCCTCGCTACAGGGAAGCCCAGTACTATCCTGGCTGCAATAAGCAAAGCACTGACAGCAGGTTGAGAGACCTGATACTTCCTCCTCTCCTAAGCACTTGAGTGACTAGGAAAGGGCCACAAAGATTATTAAGGCATTGGTGGCTTCTCCCATGAACAAAGACTAAGAGAAATGGGACTGTCCAGCCTGGTGAAGATAATACTCAGAGTGGAATTCACCCATGTACATAAATGACTGAAGGGCAGGAGTAAATGCCCATTCCATTGCTGCCCAGTGACAGGACAGTGACAGTGGGCATGAACAGACATACTGGACACTCTTCCTGAACATCAGGAAGAACTTTTTTTGCCGTGAGGGTGACTTATCACTGACAGACATTACTGAAAGAGATTGTGAAGTCTCCATTCTTAGCTACTTTTAAAAGCAATCTTGTTATGGTTCCAGGCAACTTCTTATGGGTGGCCCTATGTGAGTAGGGAAATTGGATCAGATGACCCCTAGAGTTCCCTTCCATTCTATGATTCTGTGAGCTGAAGGTTTAGTAATTTTGTTCAGACCACTGAACAGGTAACTGCCCCCTGAATCAACTCAAATGTTTTTGAAGATCTTGCTTATCCTGACTGATGGAGGAACACTGACTTCTGCCCCATGTTCTTAAGGCATTATGAGGTCTTATTTTGCCTCATATTACTGTCTCTGCCAGATATTGCCTGACACTTGTCTTCTGGAGCAAAAGAGCTTTGAGATGTCTCTGTTCCCAGCAGGAGGTAAGTAGATAGCACCGTATAAGTTTGTTGACGTAACCCAATGAATAGAAAGTATTATGCATGGATTTCTTGAATAATATTATTCCATGCTGGAAATTTGAGGGTGTTATTATTTAAGAAATTTTTTAACTATAAATTCCTTCCAAATGCACTGTTCTTAATGCCTCACATGCCCTGGAGAGGCTGCATTGCATCATTGCTCTGACATTGTCAATTACACAGGGGAAGAACTGTACTCAGTTGATATATGAGGGTCCTAATTTTTTTTATTGTTTCTAGAAACACCTTCAAGAAGGTACCACAGGTCATATTGCTGTGGATTTTTTTTCTGCTAATAAGAGGAGAAACTATCAGCTCCTTTTCCTCCTTTGCACCATCCTCTTTGGCTCCCTGGACAGAATAGCTCACAGTCAGCCATCTCCCTGCTGACAGTCCATCAGATTTTGTCTCCTTTCTCAGGCCTAAGCAAAAGCTGCCACCCTTGATCCTCTTATTCTTTTTATTGAGTGTGGAATAAGAAAAGTTTCCAGGTGTGGTACATCCCTATGTGTCTGCTGCAGGTGACTCTGCAGCATAGTGTTTTGTAGAAACACAAGCATGCATGCTTCCTGCCAGATTCAAGCTGGTCCTAGAGCTGCAAAGAACATGGTTGATGATGCCTGGTCAGCTACAATGGATCACACCTTGGGCGACCTTGGCACCACAGTTGGGTGACAGGAGCTTTTCCCATGAATTCATCTCAGGAGCACTGAAACACAGTTTGGAGAGACACAATTCAGCGAGATGGAAACAAGCCAGGCGTGAGCTGGCAGTGCAGACACCTATTGTGAGCTGACTCATGGTACGAAAGACACCTCATGGAACCTCCGTTGCAGCTGCCTTTTATGTAATTACAACTATAGATTCTCCACTAGATATACGATTATAAGCAAAACATAAAGAAATTCCTAGATGAATTAAAAAGGGCGAGTGTGAAACAGTAAGACATATTTGCTGCAGTAATGTTTAGTTTTTCAGTATATTACAGTATACTATAGAACCCTAAGGTGAATTTGGCAGTGGAGAAATGACTCTTAATGACTAGTGTCAGAGTGGGCAGGCAGGTACTGTACAAGGGCAGCCTTACTGCCATAATATGGATTATTTGACTCATTTGAAAAGCATTTCTTTTCTCAAATGTAGCAGTTAACCATTCTAGAATACTGAATAACAAGCATTTTCTAATGCTTTCCTAATTAGTTTCTAACTACATAGGTTTACTTGTAATCATAAAATAATACTGTGAAGGAACTCTAGACACTCAAAGATCTTCCTGTTTCAGGGGGCTGTTAATTATTATTATTTTTCAGGGAGAATGTACCAGACATAGAGAGAATGTACATAATAAGCTTTTCATGCTGTGCTTAATTTACATATTAAAGCACTTTACTGAGGCAAACAGACATCTAAATACCAGCTTGAAACTAAAATTTGTTAGTTTGTTTTTACAAAAGAAATAATTTAAAATTTATATGCTTGATGACATGATCCCAAATAAGCACTTCATATGAATTCAAATATACCTGTACAAGAATATCCTAAAAGCAAACTTTCAGAACTTTATAAAAAGTTTTATCAAAAAATTCCTGTTCTATATTCTTCTCCTTTTCTATGAATTCTGTCCTTTTATTCCTATTATGACTTCTGGGAATAAATCATAAATCCTTCACAGTACTCTCTAAAAATAAATGAACTTTACAAATGTGTCACATAAAGGAATATATGAAACATTTAAAAAATCCTATTACATATTGAACTGCTAATTTCCAGTAGAATTTATCTGTAAAAAACTGAAACATAGAATTTTTATGCTTATGACAAAATTATGAAAAAAATACTTTGAATCAGATGTATATATTTTGAATTTGAACATCAAAGCAGAAAAATTCACAGCAACACAGCAACAATAACTTAAGTGTGAGTTGCTGATTTACAGATCATGACACTAAACAAACCAGTTGAATTTTAATTTCATGGGGTGTCTTTGCTGTGCAAGAATAAGGTCCATTATACTTTTTTAGTTAAAACACCATAATTAGAGAAGTATTTCCTGTTCATACCGGTGAATATCGAAGCATTTTGCAAGTAAAGTTTTTGTACTGCCATAGTGAGGGAACCATGCCTGAATGGTTATCATTTGTGAGATTTAAACTTCTATTTCCAGTGTCATGGAGTGCAGTGGAGAAAAAAAAACAATTACACCACATAAAGAATGTTTAATAATACTTTTAATTAAAAAATAGAGAGGATATATCTTGGGGCTGCAACTACTGAAAGATTATGAATGTTTTCTTAATAAATATTAACATCCTATAGGATCCTTTTGAAATAATTTATTCACAAATAGGATTTAACTAAAAGTGGCAAAGCCTT
This sequence comes from Tychaedon coryphoeus, assembly GCA_013398595.1. NCBI lineage: Eukaryota > Metazoa > Chordata > Aves > Passeriformes > Muscicapidae > Tychaedon > Tychaedon coryphoeus. Next base: position 171,466 of record WBND01001035.1, on the reverse strand, counting down.
TTCTGCTTACTGTGAGGGTGTTCGGATGGGGCAGGTAAGCAACAAAAAAAGACCCAAAACCACAAAACAACTAAAGAACACGTCAGTATATATTTATTTTTAGATTTGCCTCTTCATATAGAATACACAAGATTATTTTATGTTGATAAGGAGTGTTTCTGTGGGCAATAGATTTCAAGGTATTAGAAAACAGTACATTTCTTATCCTGTCATCTAGAAAATAAAATATGGCATGCCATGGGTAGAAGAGTGACTATAGTAACTAAAAAATAGCAGAAAATGAGATTAATGAAGCTGATTAAATTACTGAGAACATTAAAACATCTACACACGATACTCCCTTGGAACTAATCAGTTAGCAGGAAACATTTTGTAAGAATGTAGATGTGTTGTAATTCCTGTTTTGTGTTTATATGTATGACACCTGTCTTGTTTATTTCAACCTTCTCCCATCTATTTAGATGAAAACGTTTTGGGCTCTAATTTTCTAATATGCGAAGACCTGCAATCAAATCTATATTGCACCAAGTAGTCCAAGGTCTGTTTTTCTATTATTTATTCATGAGTTACTCTATGGATAAAAGAACAGGAAAATGCTATTACTTCTGACTGAGGGAAACAGGACCATCTCCTGAAATAAATGTATTAAAACAAATACAGATAATTAATATTAGTTACCATATCATTTTTTTTGCTGAATAAAAGATAGGATCTCATTTCTATTATAATGCTATTTACATAAAAACTTTCATCTTCTAAGGGCTTCACAAATATTAATAAAGCAAGTTAGTCAAAAGTTCAGTATATTCTTTGCATTTTATATATAGAATGTTAAGGTCAATGGCTTTTTTCAAGGCCATACATCTAAAGGTGGGATAGATAATCTTGGGCTTCTCAGAGTTCAGCCCACAAACTGTAGAGAAGTGTACTGAAATTCTGTTAATTACTTAAATAGTTTCTAGGCAGGTCTGTATCACTCAATTTATAATATGTAGTGAAGGATGTCTTGCAGATTTCCTGTTTTTAATCCAGACTTTATGGTGGTTGCTTTTAGATAAATGCACATTGGCCTTATAAATTGCTTGCAAGGCACTGTTGCTTTTGAAAAAAATAAACCATCAGTTCACAGATGCCAAAAATATTGCATTGTCCTTGAATTAAGTTCATGTAGGTATCAGTGGGTTAAAGACAAAAATATACTGTGCTGTGCTAAAAAATATAACATACAAAGATTACCAGGCACTATCTGGTATCAGTTTGTTTGTAGAAGAATATAAGCATTATCTGAATATTTTTTTTTATGCTGTTGTCATTAGGTTCCTGATGACAAATTCACAGTGATGAAACCTGGTCCAACTCATTGACAATTTATCTTCAATTTTCTCGGACTTCAGAAGGATTTTGTGTATCTGTTTCCCTTCTCAGACTTAGGAATCTTTTTTTGATGCCCACGGTCTCACCTAATCCAAAGGCATGACCCCTGGTTCTACATAAAATCATGTGAATGACAAGGAGAAGTACATTTCAATTGAATTGGTGAAGGACATGCTAGCTGAGTAAAAGATTAGTAATGAATTATTTAGGACACATATTACACAATAGCTTAAATATGATGTTCAATGTAGTGATTTATGTATGGGTGTATGAAATTTATTTTGATATCAGTCAAATGATTTCTCAAGCCCTATATGCAGCTAGAAAACTAAAAAAAGGGAAAAAAAAAAAAAGAGCCCTGTCTGTGCGTAAGGGATGCTGAAACCTTTTCTATCAGCAGTCTGGCTGTCTACCTCTTACAGTCCTGGAGAAGCCTTCAAGATCAATTTTTTGCCCCTTTGAAAAAACCCTGAAAATCTCAACTATTTCCTGAAATGGTTTGAATATTTCAGAAAGTAGTGGGGAGGATTGCTCTGAACTCTGGACATTTTTTCAATATTTGATATAATAAAAAGTAAATGATAAAATTTAAAGAATCTTAGCACTGACTTCATAGCTCATCTGCATGCACGTGTGTACACACACATTTCCTCATAAGCTGAAGTTGATTTTTACTGTGGATTTACCATTCTATTTAGTAAGTTCAGGAACTATTTATTCAATGTTATTTATACAACAAGTTAAGAACATCAACATTTCATCATACATCAGAAATTCATTTTAATTTAAATGTAATTTTATATCAGTTTGACGTAAGGGCATCCATCTCTATGGGATGATATTATGATGTTTGATTCTTTTCTTAGAAATGGGAAGAGTTAAGATTTAAGATGTTTGGGGAATGTATCCAAAAAACAGTGCCAATTTTTTTGTAAAAAATTACTTTTCAGACAGTCCTTCAAGAATAAAGATGAGTATGACTTCTTAGCAAAGCACAGTCTACGAACCTTTGTGGTTTTGTTTCTGTTTCTCAAATTAGTAGCTTCAGCATTAAACCCTTTTAAACCCTTCTTTCCTTACCACCACCAAAAGGCCCCACTAGAAGGTTCTACAAACAGGAAGTTTAAAGAGCACATCCTGTCTGTTCTATATTCTTTTTAGCATGTTGTTGTGTGCTCTTAAAAAACCCTCAGCACTGAAACTACTTCCATACCTCTACACATGTATCTTTTTAGTCAGCTCTGGTTTCTGTAAGATTTTTTACTTTTCTCCCTTCTTGATAATGCACAATGTCATTAAATGATCAGAAACACTAAGCAATTATTATTCTTTTCACTGCAGAATTAAGTGCTTAATTTGCAAAAAATTATGTCATGTTTCTGCATATTTACTCCAGAGAAAGTGCATTGCACTCAGAGACTAGGGCACAAGCTTTTTCAGTTAGATTTTGACTCTGGAAATATTTTTTCTGTTACTAAGAAAATTCTTTTCCTGTAGCATCACATGGTTTATATGGCTGTATCTCTGCCTTGAGTGCCTTGAGGGTAAATGACTACAATTACTGCTAAAGGTAATCAATTCTATTTCAAAAGGGTATTTTCTTCTCAATCCTCTGCTAACTTGAAATAGTTGCACATTCTGAATTTATGCAGATGATTACTTAAAGGAATTTTGTCCTTTACATGCCTTTTTCCTTGTATGTTGCTGCCAAGAACAACAATATTGTAAATTTATTTTGACTGTGACTACATTTCATGTTAAGTTGTGCACTTGGTTTATAATATAATTTTCATTTACACAACACTGGATGTATTGCAAAATGTTTTCCCAAAACCTAACTAAATCATATTTATACACTAAATGTTGAGTACATAAATAATTATAAGCCCTTTGTAGCTAGAGCCCACACAAAGCTTTAAAAATGTACCAGCATACATGTAGATATTTATTTTCTAATGTACTTAAGAAAAAGTATATTTGCCATGGAAAATGTGTCAATGCATAGCAAATTTGTTGCATTAGTGCTCCAAAATATCTATAAATAACCACACTCACCAATATATTATGTGCACTTCTACATATATTTACTGTTGAAAAAAAATCAGTATATTGTTATCAGTTTTAAACTTTTTAATACAAATTCTTTTAAAAAATATTTTCCTCACTTTATTTTAAAAAGTCTTTATTAACAGTGAGGTGAAAAGTCACACAATGGAATAGAGAATCAGAAAAGGGACAGCACAATGTTGTATGACATTTTAGCGCACTTCGGTGCCACCATTTTTTTATCCCCATAGAAATGCAGCAAGTAATGAAAAATGCTGCTTCATTGATTTCAAACATGTATATTTTAGATTAAGGTGACAAACATATGATCACTGTTCCTACAGATGAAAATGGGCATTAGCATCTTCAGGGAGATGTAATTGATTTATTCTACAAATCTACACAAGTTCATTCAGCAAAATCCAATCTTTTTCCTCTTAGAATCCCTCACAAAATAAAATGCCTTAAAAGAAGTCTTCGAATGAAATAATGTGCCACTCATACAGGCATTTTTATCTTCCTCCATCTTTTTAGCTAGTCTGTGAACAGGGATTTTACTAAGCTTTTCCCATCCTGTTCCATTTAAAAATTCTGAGGAACAGGGAAAGAAAATACTCATTCGGAAGAAAATAAAGCAAGGAAAGAGAACTTTCTCTCCATGAAGACACATAATAAAACTTTACAAGGCAATAAAACTAAGAACAAGTGACTGAAAAGCTAGGTTTACATTCTTCCAACTTGTCTTGATGTGGGTAGACTTTAGGCTTTATTAGGTTTATATGAGCAACTATTGTATGAGAGTTAAGATAAAAGACAATCTGTCTTTTATCATTCAATCAAAATATCTGCTTTGGTGTACTATAATCGTCATTGTCTTGTAGGTTTTGTCTCACATTGTTACTACATCATGATAAAAAATTGACTTGACTAGGACAAATCCCTGCAGATGACTCTGTTGATGTAAGTGGCACTAAAGGTGAACACCTTCATGTCTATAGCAGAAAGGGAAAACCTGAAATGCAGAGGCTTTGGTTGCAGAGAAGTCCATGGAAGGGCTTCTCTTGAATTTAATGCAACTTAGGTCACAGCCTCAAAAAGGAGCCATAAAGTAGATGAGAAGGTTCAAAGTAGTAAACTTAATAATCAAAAGTCTTCTTGTCATGACTCATGTGAGGCTTTCACCTCCACCACTCCCCATCCACAAACAGGATATTTTCGTCACTCATTTGGAATAGTCCAGTACTCTGTCCTTCCTAAAGGTCACCTCTAATCATGAAGCAAACTGTATCAAATCCACAACATAGATACAGTTCTTGATCTCAGGTCCTCAGCCTGATTAATCTATCACGGATGCAAACAGAATTGCAAAAATGAAAACAAGAAAGCACTACATATTAATCTGAACAATTTATGATTGCAGACCACCCAGGCACCCAAGAACAGGAAATAATTTTTTCCTAAAAGTTAAGTAAATCTGTTTCAAAGGAAGTAGAAAGGAATGGTAGGATTCTGAAAATAGAAAGTAAAGACTGATAGAAGAAAATAAGTTTTAAATGAAAATATCTGCTGGACGTTTATATTCACAATTACCATTTATGTAAAGAAATTTACTTACTAAAAGTTTTGGCATACCATGCCAGTTTTCCATGTCTTTATTATGTTGTTGGGCACCTATGATTAACATTTTCTAAACTTCACAATCTATGGTCTAGCTTTGATTGTTCTAATAGAATAAAAATGAAAGTTCTCATTGCTTTCAATGAGAGTAGATATAAATCAATTCTGGAAGTTATTTAAATTTCAAACTCAAGTCTACAAGGTCACAGAAATCCTGTTTGTTTTCTCAGATCCAAGCTCTAGACACTCAGTCATCAGAATGGGGAAAGCCGAAAAATGCTTTGCGTGGGTCAGTTACCTAAATATTGTCATCCAATGCCATTAATGATGCCCAGTTCCCGTATGTCTCTTCCGAAAGACACATACTTTCTGCAGAACCTATGACATTCACATCCGGCCACGTGGGTATTTCGGATACCCTGTGGTGTCTAAAATGACCTTACAATCTTCTTTGTAGACAACTTATACCTAGCCTTCATATCTAACAATTTGTTTGTACAACATAGATAGCTTGCATTTACTCTGTCAGCATAGTAAGCACCTATTTAATTTTGAGCAGTGTAATCAGACCTCATCTCACAGATGTATAGTAGGTACTATTAAGTGTGCAAATGAAAGTGTTCATGTAGCAGACACTGTATAATTTCTATAACTTACAAAAAATTAGTCTTGAGGTCTGAGGCAAATCATAGATACAACAGTTCCAGAGAATACATCCCAGATAGTGCACTGAGCATAACTTCTTGACAGAAGCATCACTAATTTCAGTCACTAATTTCCAGGGAAAGTAACCTTGAAAGTAACCTTGTTCATTTTTTAGTGTTTCCACTCTTGTTAAGTTAACTACTTTTAGTCTTTTATTTGATCTTTCCAAGCAAAGGCCTTGTCTTTTTTTCCCCCCAATTTTATTAAAAATGCCCAGAGTATGTGTGAGTCTCTTGGTGCCATCATTTGACTGTAAGTGAAAATCTACTGCAAAAGAGATTTTAAAATATTTCAACCACTGTACACTCTTCAGTGTACTAAGCCTGCCAAAAGGAAGGGATAATGAAGGTATCAGTCACATCCCAGGGGAAATAAATACAGTTTGTTCTGGACATCAAATGCCATGGCTCACAAGCAGATGCTGACACCAGCCAACAGCAGCTCAAAAGGCATTTTCAGTTTGAGGAAGTAAGATGGATCACCATAATGTAGCACAGCAGAATTTCTTTAGTAACACAAAGTATTAGAATCTACCTTTCACCTTGAACAAAAATCATCAATCAAATTTTCAAGAAAATTATAGGAATAAATTAATAACAATTTTCCCATTCAAAAATCATATTCAGTGTGTACATTAAACTTCATTTGTAGAAGGTCACATTAGAACAGTCGGAAACTACCAACAATGAAATTGGCTACAATATCTAATTCACTGTTACATAAAATGCATTTACGGTATAATAGCTAAGGAATGCATGTAATTTAAAGAGGCCCGCTACAGCAATCACTGAGACTGAACATATTGAGTATAGCAAGTCTCAAATCCACTGCACTTAGAATAGTGTGCAAGAACTTTTTCTGCCCAGTCAGAGCCCCCTGGCTTAGCAAGAAAGTCAGACTGTCACATTATTTTATTGGATCAAATCATTAACAACAATCAGAAGAAGTATTCCTTTTGATTTTCATTGGCTGTGTTTTGCATGCTGAGCTCACTTTTCAATGCAGATTCAGCACTGTCTTCATTTTCAGATCCTTTTGCCTCATTTTTTGAGTATGCACCTTTTTTTTTATAAATGCGTATGGCTATGGCCGTGATGCAAAGTAGAATGAATATGACAACTGCTATCACACCTACAAGAAGAAAAGAGAAAAAAAGTAATGAGGAAGGACAGAAAAATAATAAAACATAAGCCAGAAAGCAGGACAAAGAAAGAATGACTACATCACATAATGGAAGGGCTTACAGGAAAGCCTGAGAAATGAGAAGACATAGCTGCTTTCAAATAAGGAACAATACTCTAGTGGTGTTTTCATGGTGATTGTTTTGAAATTTTTCATTCTATTATTATTATTATTATATTTATATTGATATTAATAATAATAATAATAATAATATAAAATCCACATTATAATTTCTGAAATTTTTGAATGGAAAACCACTAGGGACCTTAGAGTATTTTCAATAAGAAAAATACTCTTTTTCTCTTTCACTATCAGGCCCTAGATCTCTGCTGGTTTGGGAGCTCAAGCCACTGCAGATAAGGAACAGTAAGGTGAGATACTTCTCACAGAGATAAGGAAGACCTTACAGGCTGCCAACCCATCTCCTCTCTTCCTTGTTCATCCTGTCATAATGGTCTTAGGACCTTAGCTTCATGAGTTAGAGGATGGGCAGGAGAGGAATTTGAGATGTGAAAGAGAAGTGGATCATGTTTGTCAAAGAGGCAGAAAATAGGTCTAGTCTGTTGGGATGGAAAGAGCACCATGCAGTCTGGAAAACAGTTGTAATGCAGTGGCTCAGTTACAGGGACAGTCTGTTGCACAACTTGGTCACCACTGCAAGAAAAATAAAAATATCTAGCTCCATAGCACTGTAGATAAAAATAGAGCATCCAAAATTCAGGACATGCCAGTTTTCTTGATCTCTACTGTGGGCAGCCATCCATCATTGTAGGAATATAAAGGTTTTAATACAGTAGATCCTTTTCTGAAATGGATTTTGCAATCTAAGTAAATTTTGGTTTTATTTAAATTAACTAGTAAAGTAATTCTTTTATTTCAGTCACAGTAACTGCTTTCTCTAAGGACTTTTCAATCAACTTGTTTTGTTTGAAGTAGCTGAACTGATACCATTCTCAGTTATATTCATTTAAGGATGTTTAACCTTAAATTTTACTGAATGTTGCACAGCTTGCTTTGTTTTGACTTTTAAACAAAAATAGGCAGTAAAAAAATTATGACTGGGTATTCCCAAACGTGTTTAATAACAAAAAAAGTATTGTTATTATTATCTTAAAAGGATGGTAACTATTACAACTTCAAGTTAAAAAATTACTTTGTTGTTAGCACACTAAAAATCCCTACCAAGTTATCTAGCACATAGTGATCTTTACATACAGATACTTGTGTAAAATAGTAGCAATCTTTTGAAACAGTAAAGCAAGTTTTGACTAAGCTAAACATGTAAAAAATCTCAGAAAACATATTTTTAAATTTTGACCTTCCTTGAAATCAGTGGTAAAATTCGCATTTGGTATGTATAAAATTATACAGGTATAAGTATCACTGTACAAGTAGGTAAGCTTCTATGCTTAATAACCTCATTTTAGTGTCTTTGGTAGTACTGTCTTGACCAGAGGTCACTGGTCAGGCAGTGTGCTTTTGCATGCACTGACCATAGCAGGTACCACTGCTTAAATGGAAGATTAAAAAGTGACTGCAGTTTCTTGTCCTAATTCAGCCATTCATAAACCTAAACAATTTTAACTTCAATGAAAAGCCTGGACAATTTTATTCTACTAAATTCCACTATTTCCTTTGTCTACTGAGGCTTTAAAAACTCTAAGAGAATCTTTTCAGAATTTAAAAGACAGAGCAGGTGACCTTTTCATCCCACTGCCCTTTCTGTCAAAAGTATCTGTGCAAATTGAAACAGAATTATACTGCCAAAACATCATGAGTGAAAACAAGTTCTATTTCCTCACCTCCTCCCAAAAAGAAGACATACTCCTAAAAATTATTACAGAGGATGATTTTCACAGGAGAAGATACTATGCCTTGAAAGAAAATTTGAACTGACAAGACACATATACTTGCTTCAACACTGGTAAAAGGAGTTGAGTTTCTGATGAGGATCTCCAACCCCAAACTGTCCCTATTTAGGCTCACTTGAGTACTCCTCATTGCTGCTAAAGAGACAGAATTGGTAGATTTCATATGAGTATCCATATTAGATGGATCCTCCACATAGGATTCATGAAATGGATTTCAAGGACAATCATTCAAAAAGGCACGGTGATGGAACCTGTATATCCTGATTATCAGTCCTGTACTTTAAGCATGCACATCTAACCTAAGCTTTATGCTCTATTTGTTCTGACAGGCATAAACAGTGAAGGGACTATCACCATAGTCACTTCAGAAGTAACTGAATTCTACATTGTTCTTCCTTTATTCCTCTGATAAAAAAAAAGTATTTTGAAAAAAATTTTATGAATGGTTATTTCTAGTTCTATTTGAGCTGATAAAAATGTCCAAAAGAAATAGGAAGAAAAGATTGTATTTCAAAACAAAAGTACTTTTTATTATTTCTGTAACATGCATTTTAAGCAGTAACTCAATGCAAGTGAAAGTCTTTCCAAGAGTACATTGCCTTCTAAACAGGAAACCAGGATGAAAATTCCTCAGACTGCCATTGATTCAAGCAGTGTTAAACATCATATTCTCAAGAAAAAGTCTTTGTTGTTCAGATTTATTAAAGAAGATTTTAAACTTGACTTGGCAGCAAAAGGTAATTTTTGGCAAAGTCAAGAAGAAATGTATGCTTATTTCAACAAATCCTAGCACTTTTTAAAGTTGTAGACACCACTATTATGCAGGTTGAAACTCTGTCCTTACTATCTTGTTTTTCAGCAGAATGTTTCAATATATGGAAACATGGCATCAATTTATGTAATAAGAAGAGTGATCAATTGTATTTTAAAACAACTCTTGACTTGTATCTGTCTACCAGCAATATGAAATGAAGACTTTTTACTAGTTTCTCTGTGCACACAAAGCTAAAGTGACTTCATCACCGACAGATTCACAGTTAGAAAAAAATTTCCTGTGGATTTGTTACAGTCCCTATTACCTCCAATAATTGCAGAGTCACTTCTGATTGCATTAGCTAAGGGCTTTCCCTCATCTATTGGTCCAGAGTGATCTGCAGCAGAAAAAAAAAAAGAAAAGAAAAGAAAAGAAAATGACAGACAAATAGAAGATGTGCTTTTTTAAAGAAATTCTCACAGCGTTACAGTTCATTTACAATACGCTACAGTGGCAGTAGTGTGGGTCAGTAAGCATGCATAGAACATGAATGAGGATGACACTTTTCAGAGATAAAAAGTGTAAACATTCAGATGAAAAAAGAAAGGCTGGAGAAAATGAAGTAAGTACATATAAAAGAGAATTATTTACAAACTACTCCTGAGATGTTAACCCGCATGGAAAAATAAAAAATCAGTTTTGATTCAGGTCATGAGTATTCTATTTGGAATTTGCTTCAGAGATCAGAACAAGTGATAACCATATGCTACCTGCAAATGAATGGGTTGTTTCACTTGATGTTGAGTCAGCTCCAGTTAAAGTACCACAGTTGGATTCAGTGAAACGCCCTTTTACAATGACAGGGGCTGAGCTGCTGTGGTGCAGTGCAGCCTTCAAAGGAGCAATGTGGTTGAACTGCACTGAAGATAGACAGCCAACAAACCCCTGAGAGTTTGCCTTCATAGTCTCCTCATCTACATCGCTGTTTTCTGTTAATCAAAAGGAACAGAATACAATTAATCATAGTGCAAATGTACAAAATAAAGTGTCAGAAGAATAAATGAATAATTAACCTGTATTCCTCTGAGAATGCTTGAGTTGCAGCAATATATGTAGATTCACTGAATCCCTTTCTTTTCTGACTTTAATGAAAAGACAGATACATACAACCCTCCCCCCGCCTTTTTTTTGTTGAACAGATGACAGTTGCTAATCGGCTGAGGGAAATGCTTTTAAGTTATTATAGCAAATTCCAAAGAAAAAGGTTTCTATAGTAAATAAAATATTTAAATGAAAATGCAACAAAAAATATAAGACTGAAGAATGAATTCCAGGAATATGCATTTTATTTGATTTCTTCTCATAAATAAACATTTTTAGAACATATTCATTCTATAGACTCATACATCTACTCCATTCCAGCACCATCAAGTCTGTCAAAACAAAAACCCTGAAGATCTCAGATCCTCAGATCCTGGAAATCCATCAAGATATTTTCTGTGAAAATAAAAAAAATAATAGTGTTCCAATTTATTATATATTTTAAAAGATTATTACTACCATTATTGGTACTACAAAGGAGGAGGGAAAGAGAAAAAAAAGATACCTCCTCACTTTTTCTCTTGAGTTCCCTTTCTGAATTCATGTGGCAAGTACTTTGCATGTAACTCTCTTTTAATTCACCAGGTAAGGCTCACTAACACATCACTTTCAACGCAGAAAACAAAAAGTTTATATACTCTGACAGTTCTAATTTAAGCAAAAGCTCTGGAAGTACTAGTTATAAAAGAGGGACTCATAAGGGAAGCAAATTGGTAAATAAAATGGGAATTTAATCTCATTAATTTTTACTTCCAACACATCTTGGAGCCCACAAATGAACTCGTGATCTTTACAATAACTACCATAATAATTTAAAGTTTTACAGTGCACTCCTCAATAAAATTTAGGTTAATAGCAAAAAATGGGATAATGTGTTCAGGTAGAAAGTTGCAAAATAGCAGAGTAGCATTTTCCTCAACTAATCTCTGCTTAGTGCAGTGACAAAAGACTACTAGAAGATGGATGTCAGCCAAAAGTCTGCTCACCTACTCTGATGGATTACATAAGATATTGGCTGTTTAATTGTCTCTGCTTTCTTTGCAGCTGTTTCAATATCTGCCTCTATGCACTGAAGGATCTGCTAGGACAGGATGTTTTAAGAAAAAGATTAACACTGAAGTGGCAAGAAAACATTTTCACAAACCCCGTGATAAAAATATATATCTCTAAATATGAGTTAGATTGAAGACCTCAAGAGGAGAGTGGTTTTTATTATTTTTTAGTTCCTGTACAAATAATTTATTACACTTCATATATGTATAATAGGAAAAGAATATTTTAAATCCTTTGATTTCACTTGACTCCTAGGAAATATTGCTGGGATAAAGTAAAGCTTTATATTGGATCAGAAAATCTTAATGATGAAGTGAAAGGGCTTAGAGAAGACCACCATCATCCACTATCTTGCTAAAGTAAAATTTAACTGACTGAAACTGACACTCAGAGACACTCACAAGTCATTTATTTGGGACAGTATATTACAGTAAACTGAAGTTCTGCATCCTCAAGTATCTTAATAGCAATTCATTTGCTAAATGTACCCAAGTTCACCATAGAAAAAATTACTCCACCTATGTTGTCTTCTTAAATATAAGAAACAAAAAAGGACCCCTCAAAACCAAAATACACCAACTCTTTATCTCTACTTCAACCTTTTGTCCTTGTGAAGTAGTCAATTGGAAAGTAGACATACAACTCCTATCAGAACATTTTAAGACAAGAACTATGAGGCCTTCTAATGCGTTTAAATCTTATATTACATCACCCAAAACTGCACACTTCGAGGTGAGGCCATCCCAGCCCAGCTCAGAGCAGAGCAGGACAATTCCCTCCCTTGCCTGGCTGTGATGCTGTGCCTGATGCCCCTCAGGACAGGATTGGCCTTCCTGGCTGCCAGGGCACTGCTGACTCAGGTTCAACTTGCCACTGACCAGGACGCCCAAGTGCATTTCCACGGCACTGCTCTCCAGCATCTCATTCCCGATTACGTCCTTACATCCAGTCACAGATTCCGGAACTTGTCTTTGTTAAACTTCACATAACTGGAAACTGCCCAGCCCTCTAATCTGTTGCTGTCTCTCTGCAGCACCTCTTTGTCTTCAAGGGAGTCAATAGTTCTTCTTAATTTAGTACCATTTTCAAACTTACCATACCTTTGAGTCCTGCATCCAGATCATTTATGAAGAAGTTGAAGAGCAGAGGGTCAGGATGGAGCCCTGTGGAACCCCACCAGTGACAGGTCCCCAGTCTGATGTCACCCCATTCTCTGTAACTCTTTGTGAATGACCTGTGAGCCAGCTGCTCACCCATCACATGACATTTTTATCCAAACATGGGCTGGACATTTTGTCCAGAAGAATCCTGTGAGAGACAGCTTCAAAAGATTTACTACAAAAGATTACGTCAACTGGATTCCTTTGATCAACAAGGTGTGTTATGTTGTCATAAAAGGAAATCAGGTTTGATAAGCAAGACTTTCACCTCATGGACCTGTACTGGTTGTGACTAATGACTGCATTGTCCTTCAGCTGTTTTTCAATGCCTTCCAGAATAATCTTCTCCATAATTATACCAGGCACTGAAGTGAGACTGACAGGCCTGTAGTTTCTCGGGTCAGTCTTCTTACCCTTACTGAAACCTGGGACAACACAAGCGAGCTTCCAGTCAACTGGAACTTGTACAGAGTCCATCATTCAAAAAACACTCAGAGAGGCAGTGACATCAGCCAGCTTTTTGAGTATTCTTGCTTGAATATGGAGCAGGTCCCATAGACTTATAGGGATCCAGATGGATCAGGAGATTCTGCACAAGTTTTGTTTGAAGAAAAAAAACTGTCTTGTTCAAATGCAGAAGAGCTCAGAAAAGTACTTCAATTGAAAATAATATTTTTTTTTAAAAAAAGCTTCCTTGTGTGGTTTTCCCAAACAACGTTTTTAAGTATAAAAAACACATAATTTCATATTTGGTAACTCCTTATGGTTAGATCTCTTCACTGCAACAAACACTTATTACTTTTTTTCTTCTACCTTCGTGAAGTCTTCTCTAGATAGGATTTCATAGAAACCAGAGCCCAAAGCTATAAGATTTCTAGAAGAAATAGTAACTGTGCTTTGAAAGGGGGAGAAACATACGTTTTTTTCAGGACAGATTCTGAAACAAACTGGATTGAGTGCCCCACAGGTCACTGAAACTGTGCTTTGCACTGCTGGGCATTGCAAAGCCATCACACAACTGAAGAAAATCCTACCTCTGAATTTTTGCAACTGTATGGCTCTTTGGAGGACCATATTGGTCCTGGTCAAAAGACCAATAGACTATTTGTCTAAAAATGTACATTTCCATAAATTTCATCAAATGCATTTTTGAGAAAATTGATATAAATTTTGATACAATATTTGATAAAAAAGATAAAAGAAGCTTTTATTCTGTACTGGTCACTGTGGTATTAACCTTATGTGAGTGTGACTGCAATAAACTACTACACTTCAAAATATTATACATCCCTGATTAAATTTTATCATTGAATTGTAAAGTTTGGAAATATTTGCAACAATTTTCTTGTAGTAGTTTATATTATAGCTAATACTGCTTTAAAGTCATGATTAAGTGATCATTCTCTTTTCCGTTTTCAGTGCATATCTACATACCAGTTCTTTTCTGGAGTGTGACTTTTATACATAAAATCTACATTTCCAAAGTATATATTTCTGTTTGTGTTAGAGGTACTTAGTTTTCAAGTAAGGAAACAAATCAGCTACACTGAGATTCTCCTAATGATAACTAAACAATAATTAGGATTTTTTTTTATGGTCTATAAAAATGGTTTCTAGATTTCCTTAATACATTTTAAGTTATTTAGCATTTGGTAATTGTTCTCATAAAATTAACTATCACTGTATGAATTTTATTATATATTTAAAATTATTCTTCTAGCTTTTCTACATTACACTCTCATAATTGAAAACAAGAACCACCTATTTGACAGATAAAGAATTAATTTGATCTCCTTATCCAAACATTTGCATTCAACAGCTCAATGTCTAAATAGGGATTGGTAACAGGTGGTGTTCTTCTGGGGCCCAACTGATACAATTTTTGTTCAGTACCTTCTCTAATGCCAGCAACAGTAGGATTGAGTGCATCTGAAGCAAGTCTGTGGATGACACTAAACTGAATAATGTAGGGTTGTTCAAGCCTGGAAGGGAGAAGTCTCCAAGGTGATTTTATAGTAGCCTTCCAGCACCTAAAGGAGGCTATAAAAAAGCTGATGAGTGACATTTTACATATGCATGTAGTAACAGGACAGAGGGAAACGGCTTTAAACTGAACAATTGTAGCTTTAACCTGCAAATGAGGAAGAAATTCTATGCTGTGGGTGAGAGACACTGGAAAAGATTGCTCAGGGAAGTAGTGCTTATCCTCATGGGAAGTGTTCAAGGCCAGTGGATGAGGCTTTGAGTGACCTGGTCTGGTGGAAGGCATTCTGGCACACAGCAGGGATGTTGGAACTAGATGATCTATTACATCCTTTTCAACCCAAAACATTCTATGATTCTATTAAATTTCTTTAGAGGAAAGAGAAATATCCTTTAAATTCACACCAGCATCAAATCTTCTATTACCGGGTTTTATCAATGTGAAAGATGTGAAAATAGCAAGATCTTGAAAATTTTAGTCCAGGCTATTGCTATTTTCTTCATCAAAAAGTGGTCACTGTAGATAAGTAAATTTCATTTTCATCATTATTGCAGAGAAACAGACATATTTTCAAGAATCATCATGAGACAAAGACTCTCCAACAAAGATTTGACTTACATTATCATGTTCTTCACCAGCTGCATCAAAACCTAATTAAAGGAAGTATTCAAGTATGATACATGATGAATAGTATTATATCATCTTTGTAGGATCTCAACTTGATTTGTTTTTTTTTCCAGAATAGAAAACAAAGTGTTGTTTCTTAATGCTTGATTGTAAAATGAGAGAGAAGTGTACAATTATTTTTAATGGAACCCACTTGATCATTTTTCCAGGAAGCACTTATTTGTGATTATATCTGTATTTCAACAAGACTGAAGTTTCTACCTTGACTGTGACTCTGTGTCTAAGTAAATCCACAATAACAAATGTCTTTCAATGACATTTGTGTTGCTGTTTTTCATGCCCCATGATGACATTTTGATCCATGTTTTAGAAAACCCTGCAATTTTAGAAAACGCTGCGGTGTTTCACTTACCTAAAATCTTGCCAAGTGTGAGAGACTTGATTGCATTGAATTCTGTGCCTGAA
>WBND01001035.1:104439-138962 GCA_013398595.1 Tychaedon coryphoeus | reverse complement strand
TGGAGATAACTTTCTTTTTTTCATGAAGACCACAGAATTTCTGTCTAATAATGTACCAAAGACTTTGTTCATTCTCATATACTTCAAAATCTTTCAGTTGATATACGTTTATGGTAATCTTAACTTTCATTATATTTAGATATATTTTTCAATTTGATAGCAGTAGTCTTAACATACAATTTATTAAACATATTGTATTGTAGAGTAGAAAAAGGATTACAGAAATGAATCAGTACTTCATTTTGAAGGTGACAGAAAAGGGTGAGTGCTACTCATATGTGTGGTGTTGTAACCAAATACCATTGACTAACCTTTTTTAAATTGCCATATTCTTCTAGAATATCTTTAGTAGTTTCATTGTACCTTGGCATCTTATAAATATAGTTAGGTAACTTTATCATAAATGCTGAAAAAAATCAATAATATCTAGATGCAATTTTTAAAACCTTATAAAATAAAGTATATTTATATTTATATTGCTTTTGGGTTTTTTTGTTTTTTGTTTTTTTTTGTTTGTTTGTTTTTGCGTTTTTTGTTTTTTTGTTTTTTTTTTCTCACAGAAGGCTACTCTTTCCTGCCCTGCTCTAATATGGTTTGATTTTCTTCTAACTAATATACTTCATTGAAGAGATCAATCTTAAAATCTAAAATAAAGAAGCCAAGTACAGTAATGGAACGTTAAAAAAAAGAGTGAAAATAAAAAATATGCAACAATGAATAGGCAACAACTTCTGGACATTTGATACATGACTTTTCAGAAGCACCCAAATAAGTAACTCTAACTTGGAAACTTAGTGGAGTGCATGGTTTATGACAATTCAATTCAAACAATTATTCATGGTTCTATTTTTATTTTGCTGTGGGCATAAACAACTGTCCTACAAGGAATAGATTATTGATGTAATATTTATTTATGATCTTTTTGATTTGAGTAATTTAATGATGTACTGAACTTATTATAAATACCAGTAAACGTTCTCCTCCATGTTTTTACGTGGTATGCGAGTCAATTGTTCTGAAAAATTTGTCTGTCAGATAGAACAAAAATCTATTTAATAAAGAACAATTCCTGTGAAACACGATTGTATCATTTAGTCCTGGAGAGCAACAGAAGCAAAAAAAAAGCAGTGATCTCTTTGAAGAGTTCAAACCACACTGTTAGTCCAAGAATATCTATTCTTCCTTGTTTGACAGCACTTCTGAAAAATGGGTGTTTGCCACTAGACCTTCTTTGCATTCTTCACCTATCCAAAGGTAAATGTCATTAAAAGTATGTTTAATTAGACCCTCATGGGTGTCAACAATGTGACATTAGGGAAAAAGTTTTAATAATGGTCTGCTTTCCTTATGCACCTTCAAATTGCTGCTAGAAGCGGTGGCCTGGAAAGAAAGTTTAAACTTTATCAGTTTTGCCTAGTTTGAAAATTAATATGTAGAACTCAGAAATTACTGCAAGTCATAGCTCTTTACATTAACTGGAAAGCTGAATATTAAAGAAAATGTTCATTATAAAATCCACTGCTGATATGCAATGACCATTGGAATATTATTATTATTATTATTATTATTATTATTATTATTATTATTAAATTATGTGATATTATATCTATATATACACACACACACACACACAGACACACACATATAAAATTTCTTATGTAAGATATATCCCAGAATGAATGACATTGCAAAACACCTCTGAGATCTTCAGTTCCAACCTTTCACTGGACACCACCTTGTCAATGAGATCATAGCACTGAGTGCCCCATCCAGTCTTTCCTTAAACACCTTCAGGGATGACCACTCCACAGTCTCCCTGAGCAGCTCACTCCAATGCTTAACAACCCTTTCTGTGAAGAAATTCTCCTGATTTCCAGCCTCAAGATCCCCTGGTGTAGCTGAAACCTGTGTCCTCTTGTCCTGTCTCTGGTTACCTGGGAAAGAGTCCGACCCCACCTGGCTACACGTTCCTTGCAGGTAGCTGTAAGAGCTCAGGCTCACCCTGAGCCTCCTTTTCTCCAGGCTAAACATCCCCAGGTCCCTCAGACTCTCCTCATGGAACTTACTCTCTAGGCTGCTCATCAGCCTCATTGCCCTTCTCTGGACTTCATTACATATCTTGCTATAAAATATTTATATGATAATTTCATTATATATATATATATATATAGCCAAAATTATATAATAACTTGCACTTAGATGTTTTATTATATACACTAATAGAATTTGTGGTTTTCTGTGGGAGTCCAGGGTGTGCCCCCGGCTTTCCTGAATGCCTCTAGACCCCCCTGGTGGGGGTCTCAGAGACCCTGGCATAGTACCCAGGAGTCCTGGGGGCTGGATTTAAGTCCCTGGAGAAATCTGCCAACATTGTGGGAAGAAATACAAGCCACAAAAATAAGCAGAGTATAAATTAGACTGTTACAAGGTAGAAAAAGTAGATTTCTAGGAATGTCTATATTAGGGGACTCGTGGCTAACATGGAGGATTTTGGGTGTGGTATGTCTTTTCCTTCTTCTTCTCCATGCCATCCATGTTGAATGCCAAGCTGGCATTCTTGGATTGGACAGAGTTGGACAGTGTAATAATTTTGTCATGTATTGGAAAGCAATTGTAAATATTAGGTACATAGTTTAGAGTATAAAAGATAAGTCCTGCCCAGAGGGGAGGTTTTCTGCCCTGGATCGACGTGCTGAACAGATCTCTGTTAGCTAGAAAAAGAATTCCTTAGATAAGAAACAATAAACAACCTTGGAAAACCCTGAAAAACAGCTTCTGCATTTTCTTCGGTGATCGGGCTGGGAAGAACATGGACTCTAAACCACAAACATGTCCTGCAGTGGGGAACTCAGGCTCAGGAGACCCCACAGACAGTGACAGTTTTCTTAACAAATTGCACTTTGGGTTTATGTCAAAATCTCGAGCATAATTATTTTCCTTCAGAAATTGTGTTGTTTTCTCAAATTTTAGTTTTTACCTCCTTAAATACACATCTTCTCTTACTGTATTTATGATGTAAATGACTGAGAAAAAAAATCAGTGTTCTTATTTCAAGGTTTTTGCTATATCATGACCATGAACTGTTATATTCTGAAATCTTTTCACTGAGCTTATTTCAGTTCAAAATTGCTTATTTTTGAAGTCAAGTACTATAATGCTGTATGACATTACAAGTATATTTCCCTGACATTCAGACTGAGTTCCTGTGCTTGTTCTCATGATATTTTAGAATTCTCCATCACAGCTTGTCTAGAAATACTGTGATCATTCATCAACAGTGTGAAATATTGCAGCAATTCAATCACCCAGACTAAGCAAACATCAAATGAAGTCAGGGAGGTCAATGAGTGTCAGAACTGTCTGTATGTTCTAGAGATTACTCCGAGGAAGCTAGTTGGCTTCCATGCTTTAAGATCTGTCACATCTGAGGGCAGGTTTTGTAATTAATTATAGCTGGGAACTTGGAGAGTAGTGAAATTCAAATTCTTCTCCCCCAGTAATTAGAACTACACAAGCTCTAAGTGTTTCTGTTTCATTGCTGTCTTTGTCACTGGCTTCATTTTCTGTGGCCACAAGCAAGGTCTGCTCTATCACAGGCTGAGTGAGCATGGCCAGTCAACTGAGGGAGGTCATTACTCCCCTCTATTTGACATTTGCAAGAAAACATCTGCATTGGGGTTCCAATTTCCTTTCCCCTAGCAAAGAAAAACATTAATAGTATTGTGGAGGCCACCAGAACGTTCAGGTCTGGAGCACTTGTCCTGCTCTTCAGCCTCGAGGAACAGGGCTGCTTCAACCTGAGAAGGAAAAGGTTTTCTGGAGAATCTTATAGCAGACTTCAAAACCTAAGGGGAAATCATCAAACAGACAGCTACAGAGTCTTTGCTATGGTGAAAGCACAAACAAAAGTTAAAAGCCTTAATAAAAGCAAAAAGAAATTCTCACTGAGGACAGCCAAGCAGCAGAAGAGGCTGGCCAGAGAAGCAGTGCAGGCTCCATTCTTCAATGATTCAAAAGACCACCAGTTTAACAAAGCACTGAGAAACCAGATCTCAATTCATGGCTAATCCTGCTGTAAGCAGGACTCTTCCTTAGGTCCTGTCACACTGAATTAAACCATAATACTCTATCACAGTCCCATGATATGCCGGAGAAATGATCAGCTCACAGTCTGATGTCAGACTAGTGAAGTGAAAGAACCCAATGGGATTTTTAAGTCTTATAAATTTTCATAAGAAAATTAGAATGCAGTGCTGAAATACACATCTGTTAAGAAATCTTCCAGGCATAATTACCCTGACAAGATAGAGATGACACAAAAATAAATACATACTAATGTGTATTTTTTTAATCTATGAACTTTCCTGAGTGAGCTAAAAGTATAAATCAGGACTTTACTGGTATTTCTCTTATTCATATAAGCTGAAGAAACTTGAAAACCAAACATGACATCATATGATGAAGGAGGAAGGTCATGTAAAGAATAAAAATATTCCTAAATATTATATATATTATATATTAAATACTGTATTTTTTATAGATAACAGTAAGTAAGTTCATGAAAACTCATGAAGTAATGTGATTAAAGAAATTAAAGTAATTAACCTAATTGAACATTGTAATAACTTACTCAACTGTATATCAAATACGGCTCATCCAACTCTTCAGTTGAGTTCTTTAGGGTTGTTTATAGCATAATTCCTAATTTTTGATTACAAACCAGAGCAGATATAGAATTTTGCATACTACATTACTATTGAACATAAGCCAAACATGTTCTTTTTCTTGAATAGGGAAATTATTAAAAACAGAAGTATCATCACAAATCTTTGATAAGGTATCAGTTTTGCATAAACATATTATTCTGGTTACCATATATATATGTATTCAGTATGTAAACTTAGAATTATGGTATAAATTATAAAATTTACATTCTTACAAGTAGTTGAAAATTTGCATGTAGATATTTTATACACTGAGTTACTCTCCCACAGTATAGCTTTCCTAGCTGCATAGAAATTCAGAGGAGATAATATGTGCAATGTTTTGTGATGGACACATGCATAGCTAGTAAAGGGCAAGACATGGTAACCAGCTATGAACTCCCCTTAATGTAATTAAATAGATCATGTATTCATGAATTCATAATTTAATTCCAGTTGGATAAACCAAAATATCTGTTTGAAAACTATTGCAATACTTTTTGTTCTCCCTATTGATGTGTATAATGAAAAATGCATTTTTACACTGTCAATGGTTTGCACTGGATGATGGTGGGTCTTTTTCCTAGTTTTGAAAAGAATTGGATAAAGTTTTTAGAGAAGCATATCTTAGGTTTATAACAAATAATGTTTAAAAGTCATTGCAGAAAAAAATGCATCATTGTTTAGCAATACTCTTCAGTAGTTACTTACTATCACCACGGCAAAGCAAAGGCCCCAGTTTGTAAGCAGCTTCTGAGTTTGGTCTGTCAGTATCTGTGATCACAATTTCAGTTACTGGTAGATGGTCCTTGTAGGAGAGGAAGCCAGTATCGTTAGTCCTGAAAATGTAAAATGAAAGCCACAGCTCTCCTAAATGTTTCCAAAAAATATTTAATTATCATTGAAACATTCCTGAAGGAAAGGAAAGAAACTTTAAAAAAAGGCTGCCTAAATATGTACGTGTGCATATGTGTTTGTTTATGTGTGATACAAAAAACTGTGAATAGAAACATATGCTTTGGAGTTGATATTGGGCTCATTTGACAGAACTGAAAGAATGTAATTGAAGTGGGTAGTTCTATGGTTGTGCTGGTCTACACAAGCATGAGGAAAGTCTTCTTGAAGTAATGGGCACCTAACTGGCTGCCTAAGTCAATGAATTTGCCCAAGTCAAATTTGCTAAAGAATTTTATGTCTTAGAGGAGATAATATATCTATAAGTAACTCCCTCATCGATACGGAATATTTAATGGCTTAACATAACTTTCAAGTAAGTCTACTTTTTTTTATTTTTTCCACCTTGAGAAAAGTTTAAAAAATCAAATAGAAATGTACAAAGTCATGCTGACTACAAGAAAAGCAGTGTATGCTATAAATATGAAACTTGAAGGAAATATGCAACTTTGCGCTCATAGCACAAATCTAGTACTTGTAATATTAGACCTAATTCCCTGCTGAAAATCTTTGTTGACTTAGTGCCAGAACTGAATTTTTAAATTCTTTAAGCACCAGTTTTGGCCCTGAAATTCCTTTCCCTAAACCCATGGAAATGTTCAGTTACTCAGGACAGTTCTGGAAAATTCAATCTGTCCATTCTTGGTTGAATCTTCCCTCTCTGGGGCAAAGAAAATAGTTCAGAATAAATAGCAGAAACTCAGAGAAGAGAAGGAATCTAGAGGCTCCACTGCTTAGAGATTAAACACGAGACATACCTCAGGAATAAATCCATGTTTCTCTGAGAATGTAATTACGCTTAGCAACCTTGTCTTTCAGTGCACAGTGCACTGGGATTAAAACAATAGGGAGAGATTCCACCCTCATGCTGAATAAAATTAGAAACCTTTTTCTTCTCTCCCCTCTCCCTTTCCTATCACCATCATCTTTCTCCTGCATACAATTTCTGTTTATCTGTTTTGGAGCGCAGTGCAAATACTTTTTCAGCAAACTATTTTGCTTAAATGAGGAATGAAAACATGTTTTTTTTTAAATATTAATTTTTCATGAGGTGAGATACTGCAAGTTTCTAATTTAGAACTGAAAGAAAATCCCTCAAAACACCAGAATTGTTTGCTGCAGTAAAACGATGCTGTAAACAAAAGGAAACTGAATAGAAATTATCTTCTAAGGAGAGGATTTGCAATTTTTAAATTTTTAGGATCAGATTTTTTAAAAAAAATAATGTTTCTGTTCTAGAGTTCTAGTCACCTAAAATATTTGATTAGTCAAATAAGGAGTTTAGAGTTACATCTATGTCCAATGTATGAAATTAGACAGATTTCACCATAAAAGTAGATTGTCAAAACCAGTGTTTCAAAACCACGATACGTAACTAGTTCTCCATGCTGAAAACGCATCTCAAACAACCATAGCTTCTACCTACTTTTTCCACCCAGTGAACAGTATCTAGTCCTTTGATCCAAAACAGTTTCCCTAGAAACTACTAGATTAATCTAGTATTAATCACCAATACTTAAAATGAGTATACACATAACCACTCTGACACTGGGAAGAATCTCTACTCGTAAGTGTCAAAACTGAATACAAACAAATATAAACCCAGATCCATTATACTTTCAATTTAATACAGTCATAAACATCTCAGCAACTTACTGGAAGTGGATGTGCATGTGAAGACATGCTCATAATCCTCTCATCTACTGTTTTTACAAATATGTTGCCATTATAAAGTAACCTATATATGTGAGCATGGATTGAATAAATGACAAAACTGAGTAAGTATATTTTACATGTTTGAGAAACTTTGCTCATTTTTTTGTCAAAATGCATTCGTCTTTTAACGCTTATTTTCATGTTAGAAATTAATACTGGTTTTATTTTCATACAGCATAATAATAGGGAAATTCTTATGTGTTATGTGTGTTTCTTCATTTTCTTTATCGGAAAAAATGTTGCAGATATCACTCGGTGAATTTTACTGCAATACTAAATTCTTTTCTCCAGAAATCTTTCAAGCTTGTGAAGAACTGTTCTTCAGTTAACTCCTTCTTGTACTTTCCTTTCTGTGTCTTCTGAATTTCCTGCTCATGTTGAGGTAATGAGCATTTTCCAACCCAACTCACTAATCCCTCCTTTAAAGGAAGAGCGGACCTTCAGAAGAAAAAAATGATGTATTGCTTGTACACATCAAGTTGCTCCTAAGTATCTTCCTTACATTTTCCCACTTTCAAAAAAATAGATATTGATGCAATTTTTAAAAAATGTATATATTAATGTACTCACTGAACTTGATTTATATAACTCAAATGGACTTCACAATTTTAAGACCATAAAGGTTTCTTCAACAGAAGAGATTTCATTTGAAAAGTCCCTCTGCTTTATCAAATCCTGCACTGGAGCTATTGTTGAGAAAGTTGTACCTGTTCCTACTACATGAAAAGTCAGGTTCAGATTTGACATTGTAACAAGAACTTATCCATTATATTATTTATTGAAAGTTATCATAAATGACCCCAGAGAATCTTAGGCACAAGTGGAAGGCGTACATCCTAGAAATTCATTCACTCTCTTTGAATAGAATTCCATATAAGTTTTTGCTTCATTGATAGCAAGAATGTTAATTTTAATTATCTAAGTTGTAGACGAACAAGAAGGGTGTAAAAAGTCTAAACCTTAAAGTGTAGTTATAAATTATGCTAAAAATTAACTTTTTTCACAGAATGTTTTATTTTAACTTCAATTACACTCAGTAGCCTAAAACTAACTGAAGTTGTGCTAAAGAACTGTTACCTTAATCTATAACGTGCAGTATACTAAAAGACAAGAAAGTACCTGTAAAATTAAACCTTCCCCAAAATTTAGAGTGAAAGAATTAGCAATGATACTTAATGTATATAGCACTAATTTTGTGAAAAATTATGTCCTATAGCAAAGAATCAGATGACACTATGGCAATGTAGTGATTTCCAACTTTGATTTCCAACTGCCTTGGTATTATAAATGTGCTAAGGCCTGTACATTTTCTTTATTTACTTTTAACAAAAAAAAAGTAATGTGAATAATCAACAGTAAAAAGTCACCATTCATCCCTGTCCGCATCACAGTTGCAGTAATGCTCAGAATCAATGCAGCTCCCCTCCAGTCCACACGCACATTTTTGTACAGCAGGCAAGGAACCTCCCCAGTAAGTATGAGTTTCATTGGTTCTTCCAATCCACCAGCTCAGTGGCATCCCATCTAAAAAGCAGGTTAGAGAAAATCAGTCCCCAGTCTTGTCTCCTACCTCTCTCAGGTTTCCCATCCAAATAATTTTCCAAAAGGTTAAGAAGACAAAAATCCCTGCTCAAATCTAAAACCTTTAAATGACCAGGAAAAAAATAAATTTCCATCTTTACTTGATAAGTAATTATTCATTTTAATACTTCGTTATCCTGTATTAAGTGATTGTCACAGATTTTTGCTTGCATTAGTGCAAAAAGGAATTCACAGTACCTAGTTCAGCCAGCCATGTTATTAGAATAATTTATCTTAAGCAGTCCATTTATATAATTCATTTTAAAATGGTCCATGAAAGATGAGATATAATCATCCTAAAAATCAGGGTAGTTTATATTCCCAAGTAAAAATAAATTTCAGATATTGGAACTACCAGAAATAGAATGAGGAAAGTCACAGAAATGGCCTCATCCCACTACCTAGATACTACAGAGTACTACTACTCACATCTGTGGATGAACTTCAAGCAGCTGAATAGTGGTGTTAATCAGAAATGCCCAAAGACAGCTGTTAGGTCATGGACAGTGGATTCAGAATTTATATACTCAGAGACAACAGAAATCATGTTAATGGTTGTCCCATAAGCAAGTTGATATATCTGGTGAGCAGATGTGAGGTTGCCCAGGACTACTACATCTCTCTGTGGTACATCAAGTCAGCATTGTTCATAGCAAAATGATAAAACTGTATGCTTCCTTGATGTTACAGTTCTGCAGAATAAGCTTAAAGATATTGCCAAGCAACCATAGCAACAGAAGAATATCTATGGAACATACAGCAGCTAAATGATATGAAGCATAAAGATAAACCATCTCAAATGAGATGGAAGAAGAGTGACGGATGTATGAAAATCAAGGCGAGAGAAGAAATAAAGTACTGTTAAATTATAGTTTCTTATAGATGCATGTCTTTTTACTTCTGCTGGAGCTCCATTCTCAGCACTCGGCCCCAAGAAAAAGCTGGAATTTATTCTACTCTCAACTTTACTTACAACTGCTACTGCTTATTAAACCCCACTGTTAGATAAGACCTCTGTTACACTGACAATCTTTCAGATCGCAAACATATTGACTGCATTCATTACCACACAACTGTCAGCCCAGCAGGCCAAAAAACAGTGTGAGCAGTTTTTCGAAAAGTCAAGCTTGCATAATGGCATCAATGTCCAATGTCAGTGTTTGTGTTTGCAAACCATCACAGGAGGAAGAAAACCCAGAGACCATGTATAAATAATTTATCAGGCGACACTTTAAAAAGGTTCTAACAACTAAGACTGTAAAAAGCAGAATATTTCTGCTGCTTTAACAGCATGCCTTAGGTTTGTATTGTAGTCATGAATTAGCATTCGCAGTGTTTCACTAGGGACATTTGGGTATGTTTAAAAGCTGGTCTCAGTTATTTGTTCATACAGCAGGGTGAGGAGAGAGTATTTACTGAAATGCTGCAAGTTCATACTGATTAGCCCAGGTTTTTTTCCCTGTCTTGGCAGAAAGTACTGCCTAGGCAAAATAAAGCCATTAACTAAAATGGTTAGAGATTTCTTCATAATGATCACGTAAATGTATTAACCAATGACTTCTTTAATGAGATCATTTACAAATGCTATCCAGGCTGATTGAATACAATGCATTTCTAAACTACAGTCAGTTAAGAATTACTAGGTGGACTGTATGTTCAAAAATATATACTGTATAACCATCATAAAATTTTCTGTTTCTCAGGCATAGCTAGTAAAGATTATAAATAGCGGAAATGAGAGTGATTGTGTTTAAAAAAAAAAGATTTTAGAAAATTTGCAGAAGTCTCATATAACTTTCACGTATCTATTTATTCTTAGCAGTCAAAACTAAATTTTAGATTAATTACTGCAAGTGACTGCCTGCACACTTTTAAAACATTTATTTTAGCATATTTATGTGCATATTATAAAGATGTAGCTATATGTAATATAAACAGCGTAACAATATAGACAGTGAATTATTTTAGCATATTTACAAGAAATCTCCTTAGACAAAAAAAGAGTAATCTTTAGACTTTCTGCTTGAGGCAAACCAGGCTTTTGAACATCTAAACATAGCTTTAATTTGGAGCCCAGAGTAAAACGAAGGTTCATTGGGACATCTTAAGCAGCAGGTTCACTTTTTTTGCTGTGGAGGTGTTTTCAAATAGATATTCTTCCAAGAGTGAACATCAGCCTAAGAAGCCCAGAAATGTTCATGCCGTAATTAGGAAGAAAGAATTTATAAGGAAAGACCTTAGACATAGAACCAGAGAGGGCTTCACGCAGAGGCATTCTCTGCTTAGTAGGAAAGAATGCCAAGGAATCAATTTTTAGCACCTTAAGAGTTTCTGGTGCACAAGTCACTTAGTTTTAGAGTTAAAATTTAAATAGACTACATGACTCCACTTTTCTTTAAGTAGATCAGACCTCCCTTTCTTTCTTAAAGCAATTATAATTTTGTCAATAATCCACATTTTAACTACTGAGCTTTTTAAGAATGTTTATATTGGACAGGGGAAATTCAATGTTATTGACGTGTTTTGTCAAGTACTCACAATATGCACTTAAGTGCACTCATTAACTTCTGCTGGTATCTATTCGTGTTCTTTTAAGATATTTCCTCAATAATAATTTAATTCCTTCATTAAAATTAAAAAAAAAAAAACTTGGAAGACCAAACAAGAGGGGATATGCTAATAACAATCTCTGTTAATTTAAAAGTCTTATGAGAGAAATTAACTTGACAATTTAATTCTCTGAAAGAAAATCATTATAAATTGACATTTGTATTTTCTTGGTTCAAATATCTCTTCGCAACTTACAGAAATCTGAGAACTCAATATCTGAAGTAGTTTAAACTTCATAGCAGCAAAATGCCGTAGCCTTGACAGAAATAAGTAACTTTAGTAGCCATTAAAATAAAAGGCACAATGCAACATAAGGAAGTTTCTCCGCTTTACTTACCTGACTTATCTAAAAGCCTTGACTTTTTGCAATAGTAAGCAAGCTCCTGTTCACAGTGATCTGCAAGGTTTATTGTAGCCTGAAGCTGGTCAAGGCTGGCAGAATACTTGAAAAACACAGCGTGTGGGTTCTCTCGATTAGCACTTTTAACTCTGGTTAGGTCGGTGCTGTTATGCTGTATAATTGTCCACGTTGCATCTTTCAAAACACACGTGAAAAGTAGCAAAGAATGAGAGAGTTGCATAAGTTAGTAATGCAAAGACCATTTATGATTAAATCAGCCAAACTTCAACCTCTTTGATGACAGAAAGCTCTTTGCGGCCCATGAAACAGACATAAATCATTGAGCAAAAATGAAAACAATTATTCATTGTTTCTATTCATAGGTAGATCATTGTACCATGACTGTAACAGGTATTCAGATAGTTAGGATTACTGAATAAGGAAAGAACATGTGATGACATCCAAATATTTGTATCAGAAACAAAATATTGTTTACTTGGTAAATTGCAATGAGAGATTAGAAGGAAAAAAACACTTACTATTGTTACTTTCCCCAGGATTAAATGATGCATAAAATAACACTAATTCTATCCTAGAATCTACCTACATTACATACATCCTTATATCTTGAATTAATTTATTCTGTATGAGAAAATGGCCTACAGGCCCTTTCTATTATACAAAGAAGCAGAAATCTCTTGGGTATACTGTGTTTGCTATACTTCATGTATAAGATTACATGGAAGTGAATTATTACTGCCATGTAAAATTAAATAGTAGTCATGGTGAAGGCTCATATAATTCTTCTATTTTGTATTTTTGCCAAGCCCCTTCACCTGTGAATAGAAAAAAAAATGAGCTTATTCTGTTTCAACTCCCAAAATCTGTCAGTCTCACTCTCCTGACCAAAACTCCTTTCAAGATAGGGGTGAGAAGGCTTCCAGTTAAAGCCCATCTTGGACAGGCAAGTCAAGTTTGGATTCATGGTCACTATATTCTTGCATCTTCATGGTGTAATTTGAAAAAACGTGAGAAATATTATTTTTTTCTAAATATTTCTACTGATATAATATTACAGACATTCTAATAGTAGTATTCTAACTAGACCTATCTTTTATTTCATCAGCTGCCTATAGGCTGCACATGGCAGATATTAAAAATATCCATAAAGAGGAAAGAATTGCGGTGTAGTGGTTTTGGTTACCTAATTTGAGATTTTTTGGCTAATGTACTAATTTATGTGATGGGTCTAGCTTTGACTAAATTGCAAGCGCACTTGCTAGAATTATTTATTTATTTATTGTTGTGAGATAAGATTAGGAAGAAGGCAAAGTAGGCTTAAACTTCAAAGGGTATAAAGAAGAACCTTATTAATAGGACTGAAATAATAATAATAAGAATCAGAATAAAACTTTAAGAACACTTCTCCTCCCATCTACGCTTTCTTTTCTTTCACAATGATAATGTACAGGAACAAATTAATCCGTTTGCCATCTCTAAAATAGTCTTTCTGTAGTTTATCTGGGGAGAGGAGTCTCTCCCGTCATGCTATGTAGACTTCTCTCGTGGCTTCAGTGTCACAGGGAATCAGCAGCCCCAGAGAATGCAAATCTGATCACTGTGTAAAAGTCCCTCTCCTCGACTTACACCTTCCCTCACAACTGTATTTGAGGGCCATGTCAACTTACTTATATCCTTATTTCAAGGATGAGCCATTTAAAAGCAAAGGTTCTCTTCATCTATTTTTGAAATCATCTCTTGGAACAGAGGTCTTCTTCTCCTTCACTGGGGGCAAAGAGTCTTCATCATGCTTCTCTCTCTCTCTGTTGAAACGTTTTACGGGATGACAGCCACTTCAACACCTGCTTGTTCAGCATGGATGCCTTTGCTCATGTCTACAATGTGAAGGCTTTGACTACCCCATATTTTTTAATGAGTTACAGGGAAAAAAGAGTCTGATGTATCAATCAAACCTTTTCCATAGTTTTACAAGTGGATTTCAGCCTAAGAGTGAGGCATCTTCTCAATCCCTCCTATTTGGTAGATACTTTATTGATTTTGGTGTCTTTATGTTGTTTTTTTTAGGTGTCCTCAACTCCTCTTTTTTTTTCACTCGAGAGACGATGGAAGGTCTGCAAGTCTCATCTGCGCAGTGACAGAGTGAATATCTCGCCCGAGATTTTCCAGCGGCTGTGCTGGGGCAAAGGCCAGGATCTTAGCAGCCAGGCTGGAGCACAGCGGCAGCATCTGTGGGTCAGTGGCTCTCCCTCGCCCTGCCCGGCCGTTTTTGGTGCAGAGCCGCAGCATTCCAGCCAAGCCAGGCCGGCCTGGCCGTGCTGGGCAGGGGAAGCAGCAGGATCTCGGCGGCCATGGTCCCCCCTCCCTCTGCCTGGCAATCGCTGGACCTCGCTGCCTGGATGGACTGGGCTGGCCATCACATTTTCCAGGCCAGGAGGAAGGGAGAGTTTCTTGAAGTTTGTTGGTTTTTAAATGTGTGTTCACTGAGGCGTGTCCAGCTTTATCAGTAGTTTAACAGGTTGTCAGTTCTCAAAACTAATCACTGGTTGGTTTTTGTTAGGCATAGAGGCAGCTCTCAGTAGCTCCTCTCAGAAAAAAATCATTTCCGCGGGTGGCTTCTTCCCTCCTCACCAAATATCAAATGTGTAAAACCAGCACATATGGTCACTTGGAGATAAGAACTAGTCAGAAAAACTACATAAAATATTTTTTATCTAATTATAATGTTTTAAGGATGTTATTAGAGCATCAAAAACAGCTAGAAATACAAATTTAAATTTTGGTTCCTTTGTTTTGAATGCTGTTTTCTAAGTTGTGAGTTTTTTTTGGTCAATGGACATACATACAAATACAAATACATCTAAACATTACACTGAACATAAAAATGAAGACAAGCAGTTTGGGTATTCAACTCATTGTCACACTCCCAAGATTACAGAAAAAACAAAAAACAGGTGACTGCAAAGTTTGTAGTATTTAATTGACAGTGTGGACTGTAGGCTTTTGATTCTGAAACTGACCTCCAAGAATAAAATCAGGGAATGGTACCTCCCTCCCAGCTGTCTGAAAATACAGCCCTATGAATGTCAAAGACAAGGGAGTGCAGTAAGAAGTGTGGGCATCTGCCTTCCCTGCCTCTGGTGGGAAAAGGGAATACCAGTCATGAGGAAACTGGGAACAAAACAAATATAGAGGATTCATCCTGTCAGAATGCATCTTGAGATGAAGAACTGATCAATGATGTTTGCTTAATGTGGTGAATAAGGAGTGACTGAGGAAAACAGGAACAGCTGTTCATGGACACACAAGGATAAATCAGACACTACACTGTACCTTGGAGAGTTATACACACTTAGAAAAATTGTCATCTTTCTGCCATGATTCTTTGGTCTCTTTTAGTCTCACAGGACACTAGAATATTTCTTTTTAAGAGCCTGTGCCAATCTGAAGTGTGCTTATTGTGAAAAAGCACAGATCTCTGTAGAAGTCAAAGTCAGAAGCTGACATGGT
The DNA here is from genome assembly GCA_013398595.1 of Tychaedon coryphoeus. Classification (NCBI taxonomy): domain Eukaryota; kingdom Metazoa; phylum Chordata; class Aves; order Passeriformes; family Muscicapidae; genus Tychaedon; species Tychaedon coryphoeus. The sequence goes on along the minus strand of WBND01001035.1, from coordinate 123,530 downwards.
GAGATTAGGTAAAATGCTCAAGTCAACATCAGAATCTTACTATAAGGTTTCTAAGTCAAGTTCTCAATACTTAGGGCAAACCTAGCTCTCTCCAGTTAAAATTTCGCTTATTCATGTATTCTTTTAAACAGTTATAACTATGTAAAAATAAATTTTTGTTAAACAAAACAAGAAAACCCATCATTTTGGCTGGAAAGCAATTCAAATAAAATGGGCTAGGTAGACAGTAATGGAGACAGCCACCAATCCAGCAATAATAAATTCCAAAAAGTTATTTAAATTTAAGCTTAGTTGAAAGGAAATATACCAATATACCATATACTACACAGAGATAACATCAACTGCTTTGATTAAAAGCAGACCAAAACCAAACTTTGACAGCTAAAACTTCTTGTTATACACATGTTCAGATTCAAAATACTGGTTGCAGAAAGGGAGCAGGGTGTCCAAATGTGAGGCTGCAAGAATCCCTCTGGTTGTATTTGTACTCTCCAAAAGATCACCTTGCAGATTGAAAAATGAAGTTTAATATTTATATTGCTCCCAACAAAGCCAGATCTAAATTAATTTTTTTCAGAAGGCCATCAGAGAAAGTAAAAAAATTTCTCATAAGCATAACTTATTTCTCATTTTTTTAAGTATCCTTGAGATGCTGCAACTTCAGTGAAAATAAAGCTGCTCACCAAAAATGAACTAGTATGACATTGTCTCCAATATGGAACACATGCCCCACTTATGCAAAGCATAACAGGAACGCTGTGTTAGCTTCACAGCCTGAATCCTGTTCTAATTCTAATTTTTATGCCTAATTATTTACCCGATATCCTGAGCTAAGGAGTCACCTTCATTTTGTTGTGCATGTTTACATTAAGTTCATGAACTACAGAGACTTCTCACTTGATAACTCGTGTTTCAATATAATGAGCATGCATAGAGCCACAGCTGTAAGTTAAGGAAGTTTATCACCTCACCTGTCATATTGCAGTATACGAGAAATGGTCCCAGTGGGCCACTTCCATCTGAATCAATATTGTAAAAGCCTGAAGTGTTCCCTCTGTGCTTATAGGCTTCACATGATTGCTCATAGATGGCTGTAAAAGAACACATTCCATCACAAATGTAATGGCATGATTTTACATTTTATTCAGGGAATTTAAAAAAAAAAATTGCATGACCCTTGACATTGAGAAAAGAAGGTGGATGTGTGCTACCTCTGCTAAAGAATGAAGAAAAATTAATGCAATCAAAACTATGCCCTTATTAGAAATTGTTAAGCATCTTTGGTTTTACTTATCATGGAGAACACAAGGTGCATTTTTAAACATTTTATTCTGTATTTCTAGCTCAAAACTTCTGGGAGAAAACCATGAAATATGGGTGAGTAAATGGTTTCAAAATTGCTGAATAATGCCAGAATGCCAAGGGTATTACTTAAAACCCGGTAATCAGATTTTGAGGAAACCCCCACTAACTACCTCAACCAACTCAGGTTTTTGTTGCTGCTGTTGTAATATAAAGCAAAAGGTAAGCATTTTTTTTTCTTTCACACTTCTTATTTTCTTCCCATTTTAAAACAGAAAAGCAAGTGACTTGTCAGAGGTTTCAGCAAAAGAACTAAATAAGCAAAGACAAAATGACAGCTCCTTGTTTCCTTGTCATGTATAGTTTATATCAGTCCAGGTCTAAAAAAAAAAAAATCTGTGATACCTTTTACATATCAAATATCTGAGAAAAAAAAGACATATGGATTCACCTTTGTAAGTGTATCTCAGGAACAACAATGATAATGTTACAGCTGGATACATTAATCTAAATTCTTCTTTAACCATTATATTTCTTTTAAGCAGTCTCAATGTTTTAATCTTTCATTTCAAAATTAAACTATGCTCCATCAGTTATCAAAACTTTAAAAAATTCTGCCAAAAAGAGTGTTATCCTTCTATTTTTTTTCCCTGATGGTCACTGACATTATATGGTAACAACTAAGAAAAAGACAAACCATTCATTTTACTTACTCTATAAAATATCCATAATAAATAATTTATGCAATTTTGAAATGTAATTTTGTGGTTCATCACAGTAAATACTTTTAGCTAAATTTAGAAATGACAAAATTTCAATTATTCATTATTATTTTTGACAATTAAAAAAATCAGTAACTCATATCATTACATTTCTCATTGAGTCCTAATCATCAGGAAACCCTAGCCTCCCTCTGTCTTCACAGACATCACCAGATGATTCAACTTGCGACTTTTTAAATTGCAACGAATCAAATCACCTTCATCTTTATTCTGGGCTCATTAGAGTTTAATGGGATGCATCAAGGTAATCAAAAGGATCTCTACTATTGGTATATTTTCTATGTTACATGTTTTTTCTTAATACTGTTACATAACTGTTGACTTTGTATGAGCAAGATTTAAATAGCCAGTCTTCTAAAATATATCTCAAAAAATCTCATTTGAGTAGACATATATTCTTTTTGTAAAAGCTGCAAAAATGATTGTACTGACTTTATACAGATAATGTATAAGTATACAATTATTTATCTGATGATTAGGGCAATCTTTGTTTCTAAAAAAAACCCCAGTAAACTTATATAGATTTTTACTTATTAGAGAGAGGCATGTAATGAAAGCCAGAGTACTTGTTTTATCTTCTTCCCAGAACATGCTGAACACAGTACTAAAGCATCTCCTGTGAAATTACGTAAGTTATATTCAATCAGGTTTTCAAAACGTGTTTATTTTATTTTCTCCTAATCTACCCCTGATCCAGCAAACTACAAAAACATGTGTTTGAGGTTTAGCACAGGACATGCATGTAGTCCCACTGGCTCAGAAATAATAAATATTAGTTGTTATCATGAATAAAGATGAATTTACCATATTTCTAAATTATATGTTGATTCAGAAGGTAGAATTATATGAATGAGAGAGAATATTACTATCTCATGTAAAATAAAAAAAAAAGAGAAAGAAAAACACTTAAACTTTTAATCAATTTTTTGTTACATATTTTGAGTTCCCAAGGCCTTTCCTCAAACCAAATTACAAGTATTTTTATGACTGAGAGTATTTTATGAATGATACGTTCAAGTGTTTTTTGTTTTGTTTTGTTTTCTTTTGTTTTATTTTGTTTTGTTTTGTTTTGTGGTGAAGAAATTAGATCAGAAGTAAAAGCATAGTCAGAAATCAGAAAACATCTTAAACTTACGGTAGTGACAAGTAGCTCCCTTATAACCAGTATTGGCACAGTTACAGTGGAAACTGTTCCAGGACTGTGAGCATTCACCACCATGTTCACAGTAATTAGGCAAACACCTAAAACAAAAAACAAAGCATATTTTCACTCTTTTTTCTCCTCACTTAGAAAGAAAAGCAAAATCCTGGAAAAGAAATATAAAGTGAAGGAAGTCATCAAGGTCATTGGTAAAGATGTCAATGTAAGTTAAAGAAAATTAAGATCATCTCTTCCCTGGTATTTCTTTTGCTTATAAAAAAGTCTTAATTATGTAATAAGCTAATGAGAACAGAAATAAAGTGTAAGATTAAAGCAACATTACAGCAGGTTTCTTTCTGTTCTTGTTAAAAAAAAAAATAATCTAACAAATAAATCTGACCATGGCACCTGACATCTATTTCTTATTCCAAAATCATGTTTACTTTCTATCCTAGAAAGAGTTCAGTATTTCAGTCCCAGTACAACTAACTACTTGTAAAGCCAGTTTCCATTCTGGTAATATGACTAAGATCCTGAAGAGTTTTGATTATTTTCTTTTAGGTATACAATGGTTGAAGGAAAAAATAATTTACCTGGAACTTCTTAGTGTTTAAGACTGCAGCAATATATCAAAGCATAAAATGTGACATGAAAAAAAGAGAAATTCTTGTTTTTATAAGTGCAGCTGAAAATATATTGAAATAGATTGACACACTTCAACCAATTATTAACTGGCTTTTAACCAATTATTAACTAGCTTTTCACCTTAGAAATTAGTTAACATTCTAGCTACACTGAGTGTATGTGTCTGATACAGCTCAGAAAGTGTAAAATGACTTTACTGTTGACATTAGCCACAGGAAAAAAAAAACCAAACTAAAACATTCACAGGATCTTAAAATACCTTTTAATTCATTCAAGAAATCTTAGGAGAATATTAAATTAGAAGTGCAGAAAGTCCAGCATAATTCAGGGTCTTTGCACATTCCCTGCTCATGGCACTCAAAGAATTTTATCTTTCTTTCATGTTTATAAACAAGGATAAGTGGTTTTCACAGAAGGGAATTAAAAAAAAAAAGTAGTAGCAGTTGAAGTATAGGTAAAGTAAATAAACTGATAGATGTCACCTATTTTCAAGGCAATCTGTGACAGTTTTTGGCAGTGAAAGAACTAATCTTGTATCTATTTTCTCACTTACAAAATATATTCCTAGGACTAGTCAGCAGACTATGCATGTTTCAATGAATTCTGTTTTGGAACCTGAAGGTAAAAATTAGGCACCAGGGTTACAATTATTTTGATTTTAAATACTTTGTTTGACAGAATTACACAAGTATGCATACTAGTGTTTCTTAGGTAAATGCTCTATTTTATTTTCTTTGGGTATAACTAATCATCAATTATTATAAATACAAATCTCTAGCAAAACTGCCATTCAAGACCTTTAGCGTATTCACGACAGCTGCTCTGCTTTTATTTCAGTCATATTTTGTGCCTCATGCCTTTTTGATAAAGGTATTTTCCAAAATTTGTGTTTTACATGGTCTTTACTTGTATTGACTCCGTGTCCCTACTAACTAATCTTCCTAATATTGTTCACAAAATGAAAAGCTTCAGTGGAAGTGATGATGCTTGAACCAACCTTAATGAAAGTGAAAACAAGTTAAGAGTATAATTTAAATCTTTCAAAATTAAATTTAAGTTTTTTAGCATTAACTTCTTTCCTCTGCTTCAGAATGTATAATAGAAAGTAGCCACTAGCTACATCAAAGTAAATGTATAACTGCATTATACGCTGTGACCCTACCCCAAAGCAAGCTTTAGAACACAGCTTTCTTTGAACAAGCTAATCTTCTAAAAAATATCTCATATTTGAAACAGTATTTCTGATACTTCAACTGTAAAAAATAATTTTGGATTAATCACCGTATCCTCTAAAACAAGAAAAGCAACAGCTGATTAAGCATTTACCACATTTTCTTGATAATATGCTTTTAAGTGTATGGCTTCTGAAAATTATGTAATATTTTAGACCAAGGCAGCAGCCTATTAATAACCATGAACTGATATTGAGAGGAGAATACTGATCTGGAATATGAATGTAGTTGGGATAAAGAAAAGGAAAAATAAGAATTTGTATGACAATTTTCAGCTCAGCATATTTTTTTATATACTATTTCTTTATCATGGTTCTAAATTATGGTTAAAAGATCCTTTCAAAAAAACAAATAAGTCCTGCATTTTTAATGCTATTATTTCTTCATTCTTCAGTTTATTAAAAAAAAAAAAAAAAAAAAAGAAAAAAATTATTTCAAAACTGTGCAGTGACCTTCATTTTTAATTTTAGCATTTTCTTTTTAATGCTGTAAACCCATTCAATCCTTTTTTTTGTATGCCGCTGCCAGGACAAAAATGAAAGAGCTCCTGGTAGGAGCTCTTTTTTCCTGGAAGAAAACTATATGTTTCTGTGTAGGGCTCAATGTAATTAGGGCAGACTCATCTGGTACTCTCTCCTTAGAGACTAAATATACTAACATTGCAAGGTATTTAAATGATACTATGTCCTTTAAAGTGATTTTGTAAATGGTTTATATCTAATTAGGAGTTATTAAACCAATATATATTGATAAAGGAGCTGGGAGAAAAGATATTAGGGAGAAATATATGACGGGAATTGTATTTATTGCATTTGCATGCATAAGAGATATATGAGCAATGCAACAATATAAAGATATCATGTAATGAAATGGCTAAATGAAGGATCATGGGAAGACTGATGACTGCAAACAGTCATAACAATTTAGGACTAGGATAAGGAAATAGAAAGTTTATCAAACTGAGAAAATTGAAAACAGGAAAATGATATGGCATTTGTTTGTATAGAATGAATAAAAAGTTAATAATTCATATTCTGAAAAATGAATTATTAACTAACCATCTCTCCATGAAGACCATAAATCTCATAAAGAACACTCTTCACACGTTAAATGTGCATATATGAGACAAATAATGGGTTACATAGAATTGTTTTCAGTTTATTTACTATGGCATATAAATCCAGATTTCTATGCAAAGAGTAAATTATAATTTTTTTCATGCACTTTAAATGTGTAAAACTACTATAAAACTACTATATTTAGGTGTCGTATTACAAAAGCCATCATTAACTCCGGAATTTGGGCCATGCTTCACGATTTGGAACTGGAGATATAAAGACTTGCATAAAGACTCGAAGACAAAGAAGGGATTTGTTTGTGCTCACCTGTAGGGAGATATTTACTATCAGGAACACAGTGGCAAAAATGCTCATTAGCTTAGGGCATTTGAAGACAATTATAAATCACGGTAGGAGGAAAACATTTTTTCTCGAACAATAAGGTGCACAGGATGACACAAACTACCTATTAAAAATTGTTTAAAACATGTAGGCAGTTTTAATTTTGCCAAATATATGTGCTTTATCACCTGGGATTTATGGTGAGATGTAGAATTTTTTTTAGTTTGATAAAGAGAGACATGAAGCTTGGTCCAAATGATGAGCTGCAGATATTGAATTCAATGAGACTGTAAGGAAATGAGAAACATTCCCACAAGCAAGATAGCACGAGATCAGACACGATTTTTAAAAGCAGTCTATTTTGAAAAAAATATATAATGAAGGTAGTGAAATTTATTTAAATGGATGGATTAAACTTCTATTTTGATAAATTAGGAAGACATACAATATGCATGCTGGGAACTGAAAACTAAATCTGGCAGAGCCAATGAAAGAAAGATAAAATGGTCAAGATAGAACCAGAGGCATAAATTAACACTAGCAAATATTAGAGAAAACAAAACAAACCAACCAAAAATTTCCCATAAAGATGTTGTTTTCCTTTTGTATAATTGATCTTGAGAAAACATACATAATTTAGAAGTATGAAAGTAATATAAGCTGAAGTCAATAAACTGTGAGAAAGTAGTAAGAGTTAAGTGTTCTGAACTTATATACTCTAAATAATGCTGGATTTCCATATACTGAGATTTACATAATTTAAACATAATTTAAACATAATTTATTGTTTATTTATACACTTACCGTCTTTTAAAACCTACATGTGCAAACTTACATCTTACAGTCATTCCAAACTGAAAATAGCTGGAATCACTACACTAAAAAGAAGGTACCATCTTCCTTTAAAAAATTTTGTAAGATATGTCTGTGTTCACAGAGGAGGAGATGGCTTCTAAACTGTAATGTTGAGAGGAGCATTTTAGGATGTCCACAGTTACTGTGAACATTGGAAAATTCATGGTTAATCAGACAGAAATTGGTACCAACTATATTGTGAGCCATTTGAGTGATACTTTTCACTCATAATCTTGCTTAGATATCCTTTAATGTGTTTGACTAAAGAACATGCAGATTCCCACATTGGATTATTTTGACCCGATTCTCTTCCTGATTTTGTATTTATATGAGCAAGAAAACAAACAGCCTAATAAAAATAAGTTCAATTCCAGAGTTGAAAAAACAGCAGTGATGCAGTGCTTTAGAAGCTGGAAGAAAGTGTCATGAGGTCCATTAAAGAAGAGGAAGGAGACAGTTATGACTGAAAAGTAAGAAAATAAGTCAAAGATAGTAGTATGAAAGAAACACAAAAAGAAGCATCAATGTATGTGGCACTCCAAATATAAGTCCCTAGTAAGCCATACAGTAAAGTTTTGACTGAGGGAAAATTGTGTTTTGGCACATTTCTATAACACTTAGTGCCTACTGCAAAATCAGAATTAGCTCAGAAAGGGATAACTTAGAACAATTATATATATATATATATATATATATGAATGAGAGCAGCTTGTGTTTTGAATGTATGATAGGTGTAGAAATATTAGTGAGAATACACACTACAAACACAATTGAAAGGATCACATTGCAGGCAGAACTTTTATCCTTGTCTTGGACATTTCTCTCCTTAAACTTTTATGAAGAATTAGGTAAATAGCTAGTATTTTTTTCCTCTTTCATCTACGAGGAGTAGTGACTGTTTCCAAAATATGAACATGGATAGCTGTACACTGCATTATCTCTGACAATGGATAGCAGGTCACAGAACTAGAGTTGTGTGACTGATTCTGGAACTGGCTATTGTCTTGAAGCAGATCTCTGCCTACAGTGTTTTCTCAAAAGATAAAAATTTTGAAAAGTCTTATAATTCAAAAGACAGACTTTTTGAAATCAAAAGGCATGTTATGAGGACTAGAAATATAGAAAGTGAGAGACAATTATTTAAAAGCACATCTTTCCCCTCACCCTGCTGTGTCCTTTCAGTACAGCCTTTCACCTGGATCCACTTTGGATTAAAGACAGCTTAGCTGTTTGTGACTGCATTCTCTGAAGTCTACAGAAAAACACCTTCTCCTTCCATTGATTGTTTGTGTGTTTTCTCCCTCTCTTCTCAGCAGGCTCTTTTGCTCTGCAACCCCCTCTGCTTTCACTACACTGAAGTCCACCAATGTTTTTCCATCAAGCATTTCTGTTTCTGGGAATGCATACAGTTTTTCTTCTTTGAGGAGGGACTTTCTTTATGGGGAGGGACACTTAACTAGCCATTTTTTTTTATAGATAGATGCTAATCACAAGTTATGAGATTAGTTCTGACCGTGGTCTAAAAGATGATTGCTCACTATCTATTGTGTTTCTGGATAGGTAGAATACAGGAAACAGCAGTATCTTGTAAGAAACATAATCTTTTAAAGGGTGGATGGGATTACAGGTTGCAGTAGGAGATTTGTGTCTGCAGCTGACTTGAAAAGAAAGCAAGATGTCTAAAATTTGTCAGAAACATAAAATAATTTTAGCAAAAGTAAATTTTATTTGCAGTAAAAGGAAGTCTACTTGCTATATGCTATATATTCTGCATTTATTCTGGACTTCTGAATTCTTACAAAAGAAACAGTATGTCATTTTGTAAGTGTTCTGTTCTTTGTCATCAAGCCACTATTAGAAACAAAACATAGACAAAAAGAAATGAATGAGTAAACATTATTTTCTCACCTGTCTGTAATGCCACATAAATCTATCTGAAGATCACTGAAATTGCCAAAACCATTTTGCTGAATAGAGATTATATCCACTGCTTTGTTACCAATGGAAATAAGTCGCATACATCCTTGAAAACCACCAAATGAGGTATTACATTCAGAAATATTTCCACTGCTAGGACAGCCTGAAAGAAGAATAAAAACTGGAGCTGAAAAGTAATATTTTATTGGAAAAAATCATATATTCCAAAATTAAACTGAACTTTTATAGGCTCCACAAGTTTTAAGCTTTGTGGTTGGAGGACTTCAGCCAGAAGATCTTTTGATAAGCCATGGTTTTATGACTTAAAATAAATACTTCTCTACAGTCTTACTGTTCTTAAAACATATGCAAAACATCACTAAAAATTTTGTTAAAGGACAACCAAAACACAAGTTCCAAAGCAATGAGTGGAATCAAGATATGAATAGGCTGACTGAGAGATCTTAGTCCCATAATGAAAGGTTGCAATACAAGATCGCATGATTTGAACAAGTTTTAAGTCACAATTGAAGTCAAATAAGAAAAAAAAATCAGTTACTATGTACAGTGATTTTACTCTATCAATTGTTAAAAATATTTTGTAAAGTTCTGAAACTTCTTGTTGCAGGCCATCAAAGAATCAACTAGGAGAGATGCTCCATTGAACCTGCTAGTCATGGACAAAGAAGAAATGGTTGAAAATGTAAAGGTCAAGGACAGTCTTGGTTACAGCAAACATAAAGATGAAGCTTGGACTTTATGAGCCACAGAGAAGAGAGCAAGAAATAAAATTTCAGAATTATAACTCTGGACTTCATAAAGGCCAAAGTTTTTCTGTTTAGGATCTGTTTTGAGGACACCATTGGAAATTGCCTTGGAGAGCAAAAGGGCTGGATAGCTTTCAACAAAAAAGCTCTATTAGAGCAAAAGAGAAGTCCATAGCAATATCAAAATAGTTAAGCAAGCGTGACATAAAGCCTGTAAACATAAGCATGGAGCTTCTGAGTGAGTTCAAACACAAAAAGAAAGTACATAAAATGTGGTAGGAGGGACATGCAACACAAATGGGAATACAAAGACATTACCTGCATGTCTAGGAATGCAGTTAGGAAACCAAGAAGTGATAAAACCTGCCAAGAAAGTTGAAGTGCAACAAAAAGTTTTCTGCAGATAGAACAGTAAGAAAAGGAAGTCTAAAGAGATTATGGATATTATCCATATATTCCGTGGGGCAGGGGACTTAGAGACAAGGGTCTAGAGAAGAATTGTTTTCTTCAAGGTCTTTCTCTTCACTAGTAAAACTGATTCTTAGTATTCCCAGATCCTAGCAGAGTATGGAAAAAAGAATGTAGTGCCCACAGTGAAGGAACGATGAGCCCAAGGTGCACCTGAGGGTGCTGCAGGAGCTGGTCAATGCCATTTTAGCAAGTGCCATTGTCATTGTAAATTCATTAACATTTGAACTCTAAAAGGGTCTTCGCATATGCTGAACTTCTTGATAATTGGAAAAGGCAGATGTTACACTCATCTTCAAGAAACTAGAGGGCAGTTATTCTTACCGCAGTGCCTGAAAAATTCACAGAGCAAAACTTCCTAATGCCATTTCTAAACATGCGAAGGACAATAAGTTAACAGGCTAACTTGAGCTTCAAGGTTAAATCATTCCTGACGGAGATCTTTGTTTCTTTTGCTTAAGTGATGAGCAGTACAGATAAAAGGAGAGCACTGAGCATTGCATACCATGACTTTAGCAGACTTGACAGTTTTCTACAGTCTCCCTATAACCAGATTCATGATACATATGGGTGGGATAAGCAGGCAGTTGGTGCTGCAAAGTCCAGCTGATGATCACTGAGCAGAAGATTCTTCAGAGATCAGTAGTGACATCTCTAATGTCTAGATTAATGACCTGGATGATGAGACAGTGGGCACGTTCAGCAAGCCTGTAACTGATACCAAACTAGGGGCAGAGACAACGTGTTGGAGATAGGGCTGCAACTCAAAGCGGCCTGGATGGGAATGACATGAAATTCATTAAGAACAAGATCAAGATTTTTAATCTGAGATGGAACAAATCCATGCAATAATCCGAACTGGAGGATAGCTGTCCAGAGAGAGGCCTAAGATCTTAGTGACCATCAAATGGAATACGAGCTGGAGGTGTGTTCTTGCAGCACAGAAGGCAAATGACATTCTGGGATGTATTATCAAGAGCATAGTCAGCAAGCCTTGGGAAGTGGTTCTTCCTGCGACAGGGCACTTGGCACTTGTGAGGCCATATCTGGAGTGCTGTAGTTCTGTGCTCCCCAGTATGGGGAGGACATGATTTTCCTAGAGTGAGGCCAGAGGAGGCCTCCAAGACAGCTGGAAGGTGAATGCAGTTATAAGGAGAGGCTGAGAGATCTGGGTCTACTCAGTCTTAAGAAGAGAAGATAAAGCTATCTGATAAGGTGGCACAGAGAAGATGGAGCAAGACTACTTCCAGCAGTGCATGGTGACGGGATAATAGGCAAAAAACTAAAAAACTGCAAATTTGGATCATAAGGCATAAGACACAAGCAGCAAGTGTTTTTACTGTGACAGTGGTCCATATGAGAACAGTTTGCCCTAAGAAGTTATAAGATTTCCATCTTTGCAGCTGTACAAAGCCTGAGTGGTCACATCCCTGTACATCTTGATCTAATCAGACTTGTTTAGAACAGACACTGAGATGACAGACCATCTGGATGTCCACACTGTAAGAATCTAATATTGTGGTTTATATATTGTCTTACTGATCCAGAAATGCCTTGTTCACTGATGCCAAATAATTAAACATTTGTAGTAAACAATTAAATTACTTTAATCCTGATTTGATTTAAAGCATGTCCATTGAGCAGCTTTTCCCAGTTCTTCCAAGGGTTATTATTGTTTCTGAAATGGCCAAGGACCATCCTTTGATCTTAGTCAAACAATACTGCATTTTGATTCACATCATTTGAAGACCTTCTTGTTTCAAGATGTTAGGAAGCAGTGAGTTTTAATACACTTTTCTATTCCACAGAGCTAATGGGTACTTTTGAAATCTTGCAAAGACAGTGGAGAGGCTTATGATACAGGAAAGCAAAATGACAGTGGAAACTACTAAATATATTCAAGTGAGTGTCCAACAACATAAATAGTATAGAAATATTTTTGAGAAATATAGATTAGAAAATTAATTTAAACTGAAATCTAACAAAGTAATAGACTTTTAGTGTGTATAACTCTGTGCAGGAACCAAACTTCTAAAAATTGTTACCGTGTTTCTAAAGGCAAATGTTTTTCATGTGCTTGGTGTATTAAGAACAACAAATAAGCAGATTTGCAAAAGTCAAAATATGAGCACAGTAAGTTTTCAACAGCACACACAATTAGAGAAATCAATACAAATCTAACTGCATCCTTTACAGCATTCTACAGTTGAATGGTAACATAAATGCTGTCATTTCTGGTGAAAATGTTGATGCTCATTTGAGAATGAAATACTTCCAGTAGAGTTCAAATAAATAAATAAATAAATAAATAATAGATTTTAAAATAAATAAATAAGTAAAGGCCAGAGAAAGCAGGAAAAGTTTACCATTTTTAGGCACAGCTATTTTACAAAATTGAATGTCTCAGATATTTTTCTTGGTGCCTCTTTTTCAAAAATTGTCTTCTGTTAGAAGGAGAGACAAATACCATTAACATTAATTTGTGTTTCCTTTAATTGTAGGCTGTATATTATGATGAGTTCCTTTAATCATTTTCCCTTGTATTTGCAGTGAGTTATTATTATAAGAACTGAGAGAGGTTATAGATCCGTGATAACTAGAAAATGCTGACATAACACTAAAATATTTTCATGTTTATTACACATTTTCCTAGTTAAGCATACACATTTCCTGCATAATTTGTATTCATTAAAACAAGTAAACAAATCACCATGTCCCCAGGACATCTCTCCTGGAAGTCTGATTCTCATACTTAAACAAACAGCACAAACATGGTAAATATTCATATAAACTTGGAAAGAAAGTAAAAAATGCATTGTCTGCATTTTGACAGTGGTATATAACATAAAAATTTAATAAAGAATTTCCTAAACTCTGAAACCCACTTCTAGGATTCCCTGACTTTGTATAAGATGCATAAGATGCAGATTTCAATAATACAGCTGAGATCAGAAAACCTGAGGGGTAAATATGCAATTGGTACTTTTAGTGTTCCCGGAATTATTTTATCCTCTCCACACTGCAAAACACAAGTAGAAGCGCCCTTGTACAACTTAATTGAATATGCTGTTTTTGTAACTGTCCACATCCCTTCTGAACTGTTCATCTGTGCCATCAACCCTGCAATGATGAAGATGACCTAATCAGAGATCTGGGAACCTGAACCAACATAGAATGGTGATTCAAGATTAATATTTTGCATCTTTCTCTGATTTTGCTGATTATCAACCAGGTCAAGGGGTATTTATAGCAGAGAAAGGTAGATGCCAGATGTGAAAATTCATGTGAATGTTCATGTAGCAGTTACTGTATTAAGAATATGCCTGTAAGCATGAAATTTATTTAAAATCTATTGTTTCAAAGCAAGTGATTTTTGGACAATGACTTTCTTAGTGTTTTGTACACAACCTTTCCAGTTTTCTCAGAAATTTGAGAATTATTAATAAATAATTAATAATTTAATAATTAAACCATGAGTGTTTAAAATAATTCAACCATTATTGTTTAAAAGAGAGGAAGGTAATTATAAGGCTAATAATGCACTCAGGTAATGTTTATCATTGCTATTATGCAGTCCGTTCCCAAAAGAATTATATGAATAATGGAACAACCTGTTCCACTCCATCAGTAGCAATACATGTTACTAATGACATAATCTCTTGATGACAGATGACTGTTGATATTCCCATAGAAATTAAGATATATATATACACATAGGTTTTTAGACATAAATTATATTTGTCAAACATAGAAAAAATATATCACTGTGGTAAAAAAAAAAAAAAGTCTATGTATCATACAAATAGGGTATTTACACAAGTAAGCATACACTTAAGGTGAAAACTTGAAGTTCCAGTGGAAGAATCTCCAAAATATTCATTTAGCAACACAGTAAGTCTGCAAAAAGAGAAAGCCTTGTGTGTCTGTCTGATTGCCAGCCAGACTATATTCAATTATCAGAACATGATACGAGTTATGACAATCTAAAAAGTGACCAAGGATTTAGAGTGGTGATTTAGTCTACTCAACATGGTAAAATTCAAAGAAAACAAGCTAAAAACATCGTAACAGTGCCTGAACAAGCTAGACAAAGAAGACTTGAAGCAAGCCAAACAATTCTTTCCATTTTATTAGATATGTCAAGAAAAATTGATGTGTAACTATTAGATACTGCCTATATAAACAAACAACGATATTTCACCTCCAAAGTAGAAAACATCTCCTGAATAAATCTGCAGAGGTATGGATGCATGAGCAGATGAGGTCACATCATTGTCCACTCTGACACTGATACGATTCCTTTTGACAGAGAGAGATACAGAATGCCACTGGCCGTTATTTAATCCAGCACCTGAAAGAAAAAGAAACCCCCAAAATTTAGGTTAAACTTCCACTTATTGTTACACTATCTAAATGTTTTAGAGTTGAAAGGAGAAGGAACCAAAAGAGCAATCACAGCCTACATAAAATCTCCAAGTGATAGTGAAATGAAAAAGAACTTCATATGCATAAGCATCTTTTGTGAAAACAGAACCTTGCTTTACATTTGATAAATAAAAAATAAAGGTACTTCAGTGAATAAGTGTTAGTGTAGTACTATTATTGTAGCCTAATTATCTTTAATATGTGCATTTAATGACTGCAAAGAGTATCTTCCCAATCCAAGGAAGTTATCATTAAAACATCATTGTGATGGCTGATACAGTATTTTACACATAATACATATTTTTATTACACTGTTAGAACGGATTTCTTCATATTGTAAAACAAAAAGTAGTCATTATATTACAACAAGGAAAAATAACAAAATACTGTACATGCTAAAAGCTTCAGTAATCATCATGTCAATGTCACAAGACAATTTTGCTTTCAGCTGATTCTTTTATTGGACAAGTATAGGAAAATATTCAGAGAGTTTAGCCATGACCACGAATTTACATTATCTATGGCTGTGTAGGGGTAGAGTGCCACAAAGCAATAAACCTATAGCCCTCATTCTGGAAAGCACTTATGTATACATAAATAAATTCTACACAGGGCAGCATGTAACCACTTTATTATCTTTAACTAGTGCTTAAAGTCAATCATGTTCTTGAGTGTTCTTCAGAACAGAGGTACTTCTTTCAGTGAAGAATAAATACAACTTTTAAACAAGGCAAAGCATTTTGCTGACTGCAGAGTGCCTATGATTTGTGATCTGATTTCCCTCTTGAAATTTCATGTATTTATGTACTCCTCTCTAGAACATGTTGTACATGCTGCAGTAACAGTCCATGAGCTAAGAGACTCATTCATATAGAAAAAAAAGAAATAAAAAGAGAAAGATGAGAAGGTTCAAATAGCTAAATTACAGCATAACTAGGATCCATAAATCATTGACTATCTAAATACAAGATTGCCATACAATGAAGAGATAAACCCTAGAAGAACATTGCAAACTCAGATGAACTATCACCTAGATAATATCTTCAATATATTTAAGGTAATATTAGTCCTATATACCTTTTCTCTAATTTTTTCCTTTCTTAAATCAGCATATTTATTAGAGAATATATAACAAGAAATCCTAAACATTTTGCTTTAACTCCAGCCTCTCACAGGTACTACAAGTGACTGAAGTTTTCCTCAGTCAGATCTCCTTAATATATTATCTTATCCTTTAGAAATCAAATAATCCTAAAATCATATAGCATTTTGGGCTGCAAATGACCTTTAAAAACCAGTTAGTTTAATGTCCCTCTTTGCAGGGACTTTTTTTTACTGGTTTAGGTTGTTAAAACCCTATACAACAAAACCTTGAACTTTTCAAGGAGTGGAACATGTAAATATAACCTGCTTCACCTTTAAAATTGTTACCTCTTGTTCTGCCACTACAGATCCTTGGAGGACAAAGAGAATAAAAATCTCCATTTATAGGTTTCCCTTAAGTATTGGAAGGCAACAATAGGGTCTCCTTTAAGCTTATTTTTTTTTCCTTCCATGCTGAACAACAGTGACTCTCTTAGCCTTTCTTCATGGAGATGTGCTCCAGCCCTCTGATAATTTTCACGGCCCTACTCCAGTCTCCCTCTAGCAGGACCATGTTTTTCTTGTGCTGGGGACCCTAGAGCTTGAAGCAGTTCTTGAGGTGGGGTTTCATCTACCAGCAACCCCAAGTTCTTGGCAGGCCTGCTCTCAATTCCGTCCTCCTCCTGCCTGTACTGACACTGGGGGGCACTCAAACCCAGGTGCAGGAACTTGCACTCAGCTTTGTTGAGCTTCGTGATGTTAACATGAGTCTTGAAGTCTATCAAGGGCCCTCCATCTTCAAATCTCCCAAGGGTTGCATTCCCTCCCTAAAGGGAATCAACTGCACCACTCAGATTGGTGTCACCAGCAAACTTGCTGAGGATACACTTGATCTCACTACTTGTGTCATTACTGAAAATATTAAATCTAGCAATAAATGCTGACACTTTAATTATTAAGACGATAACTGCTTTTAATTCTTAGTTGTGCATCCTGCTTCAGTAGCCTCTTGTTCTGATGGGTAAACCATACCCCAAACCTTGCAATATTTGACTGTGAAGAGACTGTCCTAACATAGAAAGAATGTTATTTCAGACCATCAGAAGTTCCAGTTACTGGACAATTAATAATATGAATTTTGCACTTTTTAGTTTATTTATTGTAATTCACCTTACTGTCCTACTATATGATTTTGGAATGGATATTTCATCTTCCCTTCTTAGAGGCTGGCATGATTAGAGATATTCAACAATGTTCGTGTAGCTGAAATTAAGACTTCCTAGAAATCCCTTTTATTAAGTATGAGAACTGAGGAATGCCATTGTGGGAGCACAAGATACTCTGAAGAAAACTGTTCATTTTAGCCCTTTAATTTAGAACCTTGACTAAATTCACATTTGCTTGTGTGGAGCCACTGACTGGTACAAAACCTAAGTGGAAGAGGCCAGTGGACTACTAACATCAACATTCCATCTGAAACTTATATTGTCTGCTGCTCGAATACGATTTAGAAAAATGCTTCAACAAAAACAAGTAGGAAAAACAAAGCAATTATTTTTTTTAGTACAAAGTAAGGTAGATATTAAACAGGGTGTCCATTCATTCTCATTAGTTCCATAATTTTAGATCTAAGTATTAAAATAGGGTCTATGGGATGTTGGGCACAAAAATGATACTTGCCATCAGGAACACATAGATAAAATACAGTGTATATAAATTATTGGGAGATCAGTGAGAAACAAAAAAAAAGTTTAGAGGAAGTAATTTATAGATTAGTCTGAAGTATAACAATGAAATCCCATTATTATTAAAATCAATTAAAAGCTGCATGGAAATTAAATGCTGCTTTGAATAGAGGGTCATAGAAGAAAGTGAGTAATAAGATCTAACATTTACACATATTGTAATTCAATTTGGTCTCATGATTCAAGACAATGAACTTTGTGTTTATTTCTCCTTCTTTAAATCTGTGTTATTTCTTGGTGAATATTTGATGTACCACTTACAAAAGAGGCTACAAACGAAAGGCATTAAGCAACCATTCTGCAAAAGACAGAACTTACTATAACTTAATTACTTATGAATTAACATGCCATTCTCCTCGGTTTTATACAGTTAAAGAAATTCTTAAAAAACACAGGATAATTCATTTAAGACTCGTGCACAAAGAAATATGCTTGGATTTAATTATTAAATATTACATGTGTGTGTGTGTGTGTGTGCGCGCATATGAAAGTCAGGTCATAAGTCCTTGCCTGTAGGGGAGTAAATCTTCTGTCCAACCATCCATAATTTAATTACTCAATCTCCAAATGCAGACTTGAATTGCTTCAATGATTGTTACAACAAACACTTCAAAAACTCAAGGAAAGTTTCCCATATGGTTTTGTTAGATAAATTCCTTCTCAGAAGAGAGTAAGATGATTTTGCTGTAGCTTTTGCCTTCACAAAGACAAACACGATTCTTCCTGTTAGATGTTATGAACAGAAAGCTTAACCTAGCATGACAGCCTTAAATTTGGTTTCAGCATAAAACATCAAGATATATTTTGGGATGTTTACGCTAATATTTTATGTATTGGGTTGCAGCTCCGAAACTGAAAAAATTGCCCCATGTGTAAGTCTACCTACAGCTGTTAAAAGTGCTACCACCTTCAGCCAGTCTGTTAAAATGACAGTGCATGGCAATAGTTTTTTTTAACATACATCACCTAATTGAACAGAAATTGAAATAGCTTCTAAAAAGCCAAATTCATCACTGCTAGCCACATACCACTGACATACTTCCTAAGAAATTGACATTTTCAAATGGTAAGCCTAGGGAAATCTCTTATCATTAAAGTGGTACTCTTTGTGCATCAGTTAGTTTAGATAATAGAAAATAGCAGGGCCGTTTCTATTACCACCACAGGATCGAAGTATTTATGTAAATTTCAACATTATCTGTGGTCATTAGAGGCTTATAGTTTTTTCCTGAGTTAAAAAAATCAACGGTTTAAAATTTTACTTGTAATCATTATACACATGTAGAAACATAATTCCCTTCCCTTCCCTTCCCTTCCCTTCCCTTCCCT
>WBND01001035.1:80459-103653 GCA_013398595.1 Tychaedon coryphoeus | reverse complement strand
CTTTGCTCCCTTTGTCGGCATTATACTGCCTAATAAGTTTTGACAACAATTTAGATCAGCTTATTCTGATTTTATCTTTACGCTGATTATGACTAGTTTGGGTGTTTCTCACTTGTTTTTCATTACATAACTGGAACTAACTTGGCTTCTTTTACAGTGGTATTTGTGAATATGAAATGGAAAATACATGCTTCTGTATGGGTCAAAATAAATCAATGATCAAGTGATGTTTTGGATATCATAAATGTGTTTTCTGCATCCTAATTCACCATTGCTTCTACAATATATTCCTCCAGCTAGTGGGCTCTGGGCATCTTTGTCCATATAGAAACCACTGCAACCCCAGCCTCAATTTCCACATACGCACATATTTCTTGTAATCCCTTTTATCTGCCTAATCTCTATTGTGCAGTTTTTGCTGTTTTAGGACTAATCATAACCTATCACATCATATAATTCATATAAAAGTAAAGGGCCAAATTCAATTTGTTTGCCTGAATAATGAGAAGCTCTAAGGTAGCTATGATACATGGAATGTCAGAGAATAGTACAATACTGATGAAGTGGTGCTAGGTGAGGGTGGTGATATTATTACATGGGGATGGTACTGGATCTCAGCATTTTATAAAAAGCCTTCAAAAGTGGAGATTATGTTTTTCTGTCCAGCTTTCATATTTCCTGAAAGATGGAGATTCCTGATGGGCCAAAAGTTCTCATATCAGTTGCTACCAGCACTCAGAAAAACTGAGGAGACTCTTTGTGAAAGAATTAGTCCCATTCCTGCCTAGCAGAGAGAAAGTTAAAGGTGGAATCTGCTTAGAATCCCAACTGAATACTCTCGAACATTATTGTGTATCACTATAGCTGCTTCATCCTTTTATCTTGACGTATTTGTTTGCCAAGGGTGAAATTACTCATCAGAAGTCTAGAAGGTACTAACTTTCTGAAATTCTGTTTCACCCTGTGGGATGCCTAGCAGTGCACTACCAAAAGTAGATGATCTAGTCTCAATTCAGTTTTTAACTACAAAAGTGACCCTTTAGCTCTTTAGCTCTCAGGTATTAATTTTCCTCAAGTTTTTTTTTTTTCTTTTTTTAATCATTGACTCAAACTTGCCTTGGTTTTCTGAAACACAGTCTGATATTGGGCATAAAATGTCCCAGTTTAATGGACATCTCTGCAATTGAGAACTCTAAAAAAGAATATATGTGATACTTACAGTGATGCATAACTTCATAAAGTTACTTGATACCTTTTGAAAGAACTGACAAATGGCAAAAAACACATTTATGACTTACCTTGACAGAGTAAGAGACTAAGTTTCTTACACTTCACAACTGAAAAAGCTGCTTAGATTTCCCAGGTTATACACATGAGAAGTACATACTGTATGCATGTTAAGCTAAGGACTCAATTTTTCAATCTATATTAGGGCAAGTAACTTCTGCTCACTCATGGGGAAAAAAAGAATAGGTATGTTTGTGAGAAAAGAAAGCATTTAGAAATAATTGGGTGCAAAATTCCCACAAGTAAAGCAAAGCTGCACACAAACTAATCACAAAAATAAGTCAAGAAAACAAGTACTAAGTAAATAACTTTTAATTTTTTTTCTTTTATGAATAGAAGTCCTGTATTTTTTTTTCCTTCATTTCTGTTACCTGCAGCGATGTCACTCAGTATTCTTCCTGTTTTATGAAGATTTATTTTGACTCTCCCATCACTCAGATATAAGAGGAAACCACCTGAAGCCTGGTGCAGTTTACTGAACAACAGAAGTCCTTCCTTGTTCCAAGTGCGAAACTGAAAACTGACAAATATTTCATCTTGCCCTGATATGCCTGGCAGAGCCAGGAAACTGCTGGAGCTCAGAAATGTAACAGGAACCACCTGTGGCTCTAAACACGAGAAGGACATATTGCCCTAGAAAGAAAGAAAACAAATATGGCGTTAGGAAGAGTCATGAGAATTTATCCATGGAAACTGCAGAGTTTCAAAACATGTGCATAGTACTTGAATGTATTAGTCTAAAAATCAAATACGAACATGATCAGTTTGAGAAATGTTAACATAGTTATCTGACCAGAATAGATTCATTTGTCTGCACAAAGACTGGCAAGGACCTTTGAGGGAGTGACGTAATATCCTAAATTATGAGGCTGATTTAATGCTACTTCAGGAGTTAGAAAGATCTGCTTTGTTCCTGGTTTGGGTCATTCTCCGTAAACATTAGGCACTTGACAAATCAATGACGAATAAATGCCAAGCCACTGACTGCCTGTAAACACTTACATGGGTCTAAATGCTTGGATGCAGAAAAATGTTGAGCTGGCACTGATTGTTTAAGACAGTGTTTAATATAAGAAAAAAAAATCCAAATTAATGCAATTGGTGATACAATTCCAGTATTTGTTTTCACAAACTCCTGCTATTTACAAATGCTCAACGCACACTTCTTAAATCAAGAGGGAATGTGTTTTCAAGGAGGCCCATATGGACTAGATGATGAGTTGGATTTATGCACCTAGCATTTATTTTGTGCTTACCTTCTTTTGAAACAGCTGTTTCTTAGGTAAACTTGCAGTTGAATTCATTGAGAAACTCTGAGAATAACCTGCATCTGTACTTTTATTGAGTGATGCAAATAAGAAATCTGGAATGGGAATATTGCATTTTTTGCATCTGGTGTCAGGGTTAGGTTAACACTTTATGCTGCTTGATAGTAGTACACTGTGCACTCTGATCGAATGAGTTGCTGACACCATTTGAATATAACTAATTTGTTCTGGACAAAGGATTAATAAAGATTAACGGTTTTGGAATTTGAAGTACACTTAATTTCTATTCAACACTAAGAGGTTTTAAACTTTTGAGCATACATAAAACTTTGACCGCACAGTAAGAAGCTTTAAAATCAATTTAAGAAAAATACTCACTAGTCCCTGATGTGGCAAAGTATTAAAGTTTATGGGTTTTCATTTTCTTCAAGGAAAATATATAAACAAGTAAAAGCTTTGTCTTATGAACTCAGCTGTACAGAAATGAGAAGTCAGCTAAACTGACACACAGTAAAAAGGTACTCATCAGAATAATAAACCTTGTTAAATGCTAAAAGCTGGCCTTTTGCAAATTCCACCAGTAAAGTGCCTATTTAATAAGGATTCTGTGGTAACAGAGATTCTTTCCATAATTATTTACATTATGAAACATCTCCTAAATATTTTTGAAAGTAGCACAACAATTTAAAACATTTGACATGAAAATAATGAAATTTCCTATTACAGTTAATTTCATAAATCCCCTTCTACTGGTCCATCCAGAGCCTACTCTTATTGCCCATTCCCCAGTATTCACAAACATCAGAGACAGAATACCTTACAGAGGTACCAGTTTAGTTAATTTTGGAATATTTTAGGTGAATTTCACATGAGAAAAGATGCCTCTCACCCATTTCTTCTATGACAGAGAACCAAATTTTATTCTTTTTATTCTGAACAGAAATCCAAGTGAAAATATTTGGGTCGTGAAAACATTTAACATATTTTTAATTATTCTGAGCTGATTTCTATGACACCTCTGCATTTCCTGCTACTGAATAAGCACATGTTGCAAACAGAGATGACCCTTTCTGCACTACAGGAAAAAAAAACAAAACAAAACAAAACAAAACAAAAAAAAAACCCAAACCAAAACCAGCAGCAAAGGACTTAGTAAAATTTCTAGAAAGCCTTTTGTTACACAGAAGACATTTGTTTTGTTGTTGGAACTGATTCTCTAAAAGGTAGGAATTTGGATAATATGACTGTTTGCCATATCACAATAAATGCATTAAATCCACCCACCTAAACCAAAGGTCTTCAGACAAAGGTCAGTATAAACCAAAAAAACAGAACTTATCTATCAAAATTATAATGCTCTGGGTACTTCTAGTGTTCTTCTTAGCCAGGCACATATTCTTATTGCTTTAGTACAAAGCCAAAGATTTGATGGCTTCTCATGCATCTTGTTACTGACATCAGACACATCTAAATATCAGCTAAAGACTACAAGAATAAAATGCATCCTGCCTTTCCTACTGGGATGAGTCAACACAGCATAAAATGAAAACCAGCCCATACTTTATTTTTCTTTCATTACCTAACATAGATTTTACTAGAAATGTGAGCTAACAGGTTGGATTTGAAAGTTGTTGTTGTATTTTGTATTTTACTCTGTTACACTTATTTGTTCTTTCTTAACTATAAATCTCTTACCACGATGTAGATCTGAGATTTATGCCTCCTGGCAAGGTCAATAATGTTCACTCCATTATAATAAATATTTTCAAAACACCCATGAAAGTTCCTGCGTGATAATGTCCCTGATTTTCCAGGCACTGGGATCCCTCCAAAGCTGAGCTTAGAAAGAGAAGAGAAATCAATAATACTATTAAGTAATTTTCTAAGGAAATAAGTTGACTATACTGTAAGAGCAGAAGTCAAAAGACTGGCCTATAACGAATCTTCTACTTGTGTATTTCACTGTATCACATCTACATATTAGAAGAATAGGCTAACAAAAAATTAGGCTATATCAAGTCAAATGTATGTAGCAAATTATTCTGACATTTTGGCACTCTTTTTTCCCTTCTTTTGATGTCACTTAGTAACGACTTGAATTAGTTTTCAGTGTCCATTACAGCTGCAAAATCAAGGAGAAGAACAAGGCCAAGTACATGGAGACTGTGCAAAACAGTGTAAAAAGGGAGAAGAAAATTAGCAACAATTTCTTTAGACACTTGAGCCTAACTTCTCCACTCTGTGCACACCATAACTACCATAATAGAGAACAAGAGTGCATCAAATTACGTTATTCAAGGACATATTCAAAACCAACTGAAGGAGGCACATTTTCCCTTCCAAAATGCTTAGGCTGTGCAGCTCCTTTGTATGGTGCTGTAAAATTACTTAGTTTCAGAATGAGATTGGAAGATTTAATAAAAAATAAAAATCCATTGACAGCTGCTAAATTAAAGAATATCATTCTGTCTAAATATGTCCCTGCCCTAAGGCAAAAGCTGCTAGAAAGCAGTAAATTGTTTTAGAAAAACATTGTCACAAGGGTGACCTTCGTTCTGCTCTAGTCTGTTTTAACTCTTGGACACCATCAGAAATAGGATTCCAGTATAAGTGAACATTTGAGCTTACATATTTCAAAGGTATTCTGGACAACACTGTCAAAAAAGTCAGTGTGAACTACTTACCCTTTAAGTTTTAAATTTTGCTTAATGTTTAAAAAAAATTGCCAAAAGATCAACCAAAAATATAATATTTCGTTAAGTTATTAGATTAGGAAAATGTTATAGTTAGAAATTCAATTATAAATACAGTAGTTTACTCTTTTTTGAATGTTCTTTTTTTTTTTTTTTTCACTTGTGTTAGCAACACGTACTTCACTATAGCATGTGCATGAGAGGAAAATTTAATCTGGAATATTGACTGATTTAGTAAAAGATATCTCTCTGTCAACTAGTTACTTTCCTTCTTGCTTTTCTTTTTTTAAATTAATATGATCCTCCAAACTTTGATATTATGATTTACATTCAGAAATTCTGAGCAGATATTTTTGAAATGAAATAATGCAGACAGAGAACAGCATGACATCTCACCCTAAAATGCTTAAAAATTGGAATGAGTACAATAATGTCTGCGGGTTCCAGACATTCTGCTCTATCACTCATTGTCTTA
The DNA here is from genome assembly GCA_013398595.1 of Tychaedon coryphoeus. Taxonomy (NCBI): domain Eukaryota; kingdom Metazoa; phylum Chordata; class Aves; order Passeriformes; family Muscicapidae; genus Tychaedon; species Tychaedon coryphoeus. The sequence continues at coordinate 97,930 of WBND01001035.1, read as the reverse complement.
TTCAACAAACAGTACAGGGCAAACATAAAGCAGCCAGTCATCACATTACAACTGCTAAATAGAGGTATTTTTAACCACAGGCAGGAAGATTTCACAGCATATTACATCTACTACTTTTCATGAATCTACTATTTGGGCAAGTGAGATATTTTCACAGTATAATTTTCAGATCTAACAGGGATAACAGGGATTTAAGTCTTGATATAAACATTTCTAAAATGTTTTTATGCTGATATATTTCAATTGTTATCAAGTTTTATAGTCATAACATTAATATTCATTAAATAATAGGACTGAGTTGTGTTTCATTCATGATGTTTACAATATTGTTTATCACCTTTGCAGCTCTATTGAAACAAGGGTATTAAAAATAATGAATTCTGAGATGAAAAAGATGGTCTTTTGAAAATACTGAGTTGAGAGTCTAGTGGAAGATTTCTACTCCAAGAACACTTCTTTTTCTTTGATTCATTCTCTTAACAGAAAATCCCCAAGGTCTTAAGGACTACAAACTTCCTTAAGTTCTGTTTCCTTTGCCTGTTTCGGTGCATTTGCATAACAAAGGTAATAAATGTAATAAAGGAAAGGTAATTTTCACACCTCATAATCAAGGTCCAAATAACTGAATTCTCCTTTTGCATGAAAATGATGAGTATGTTTATCCACTGTAAAGTTTACTTGATTGTTAAAATGCTCAATGAGAACAGTATGCCAGTGCTGATCATCCAAAAGGCTGCCCAGCGTAATATTAATTTGGGCATTAGAAGGATGAGTTTTAGTTTCACCTTGAAAGAAGAAAAATAGAAACTATTAATTTCATTCAAAATATAAATATTCAAAAATATACTGCTAGTTTATCATACTTTATACATTAAAATCCACTTAACAGTTTACGAGAAGGTTTAGTCAAAAAATGCCTAATAGCTATATTAGACTTTATGAGACTATAGCTGTTACCTAAATTAATGAGTAGGGACAGCTTCCCTTTAGTTAATTCCATGGTGAAGTGGTCTCCATTTTGTCCTTCTCTGTGGAGGAGAATCCCATCACTTTGCATTGTCTTAAACTTCAGAGAAATCACATCTTTCAGTGCATTAATGAGTTTTTTATTTAATGTGTAAATTAGACAACTTTTCCCATCAAAGCCAATCACCTCAGACCCTAGAAGTAAAGAAATGAAAGATAATGTAGAATGCTTATGTCTAAAAGAAACAGTTGCATGTTACTTCAATATAGTATGAAGTTCTTTCAGTAACATCTCTAGATCCACTTGTGCACACTAAATCGTACTTTATTTCTTCCCCATATATTAAGACTGTTGTGTTTTAATGATGATGGTATAACTAGATAATAAAACCATGTGAGAAGAGATTTGGCCTCTATTCAAATCTAATAATGTTCTCATATGCTGAAAAGTAGGTCTTCTTTTCCTTGGAGCTATTAAGTACTATGACCATTTCTGCTTTTACTTGTATTCTTAGGCTGACAATCTCTATTAATTTATCTGCAATTCATTCCAATGAACAAAATCAAGCCCCCAAAAAAGCCAAGGCTGCTGTTGACCTTCAGGAAGGGAAGGGAATAGGGCTAACTGATTTTATCCCAATAGTATGAAAGAATATCTGTCAAAATCAGTACAGATTGAACAAGACACACGCAAAGGAACTGATAACACTATAAAAAGCTCATAGAGTATTCAGAGTTCATATGTAATGAAGAAAAAACCAATTATCCTTGAAAAATACATTTTTGAAGTGAATGAAGAAGACAATAAAATATGAAGTTGTAGTTCAACTGACTGGTTGACTTCTTGCAAGTCAAGGGAAACCCATTATCTATTTACTAACTTTATATAATTTCACTAAAAATATTTCTCCATATTGTCAGCAGAGAAATGAATTCAAATTAACTTTTGTACTTTAGCTTAGTAATTTATATTCCATTTTCAAAAAGCTCTTGTCAAGTGAATGCAGTTGTGGTTTTAAATATAGTTTCCTGATTTTCTTTATATCTTGATAATGAAGAATTCATTTATCAAATGTACAATGAATAACTATGACATTCTACCTAAATATGAATTCTAGATTAACTGTTTTATTTCCTTTTGTCACTGAATTAATGTGGATGGCAAAAGCATTTATGTTGAATTAAAATAATGAATGTGATGTAGACTAGCTTCAAAAAAGACTTCAGTAAGACCACCTGTACATTTATATATATCTATCAAAACAGCTAACTAGAGACATTTTTAATAGGCAATGATAGCTGCAGGATTTGGAACATACTATCCTTATTAGTCATTGGGGCAAGAGCATAAACAACATCAACGTGGCTCTCCAAAACCCCTCATACTAATCAGCAGCACTAGTTCCTAAAAAGCAAAATCTGCTTTGTCTAAATTTTGAAAATTAACAAAATTAAATTTTGCCCCCACCCTCACCCCATGACTTAGTAAACATTGTGAAAGGGTTGCAGATGGCAATCAAAATTCTTATAACATTTCTCACACAGGGCTTCTCTTCACCATCCATGCATTACCCCTAGAAATATAGTTACAGAGTTGTGAGAAAGACAGCTTGGTGTCCTGCAGGGTTATAAGGACAAAAGTGATGTGGACTCCTATCCAAAGTACCACAAGATTTTTCTCTCTTATCTACCAACTACTTGTGAATTCTTGTAGTTGTAGTTGGACCTCAAAAATCCCTCAAAATGGATTTTCTCTACTGTTGTAAATAAGAAAAATAAAACAGGTGAACTTGTTTTATGAACACTCATCTTTTATTTCCAAAATTTGAAATGTGTCTTCCTTAAATAAATGTGATATAAATCCTTAGTGCACTATGAAAATATCTTTGGAAATCACAAAATGCCCCTAAGAAACTGGAAATTCTGGAAGCATCATGTACACAGGACCAGGAATCTTAGTGATCCAGACCAATAGTTTTAGTTGAAATATCTGAAAATTATTTTTTATCTTTATATCAATTGGAATGCTAATGTTCTAAAAAGAAAAAAATCTTATGCAAACCAACTGGCTAGTATTCTAGTTATGAAGAGCATGTGCAGACCTTTCTCTGACTGCTGTTACTGTGATGTTGACTTAAATAATTTCAGCTGGGAAGGAAATGCCGAAAAAGCCTCAATACAGTCAGAAGTGATAGAGAACAGTCCAAAAGGGTTTGAGCAGTATCTGCAATGCTTGTTGTTAGGTATCATAACATACATACCTAACAATTTATAATGTGCATGATATATTTATTTTCTAGATATCAATACTTCATAATTCTATACATTTGTCATTTTCATATATGTGGTGGTTTCAGTTCAAAACCAGGAGGAAACATCAATTTTGTGTAATGGGTTTGATTCACCAATTTTAGGTTTCCTGGACAATGCATCAATTTATGTGGTGGGTCTAGTTCTGGCAAAATCAGCAGTGCACCCCTAGAATTATTTACTCATTTCCTGCTGTGAGATAGAGTTAGGAGGGAATGCAAAGCAGGCTCAAACTTTGAAGTATATAAAAAAACTTTATTAACACAAACTAAAAGAAAAAACAGTAAGAATCAGAATAAAATTTCAGAACATTTCTCCTCACCACTATACCTTATTTTCCTTTACACTGACAATGTACAGCAGAATAGTCTAGAAAATAATAGTCTAGTATATTCTAGTATTATAATATAAACAAACAGTCAGAATAGACTCTAGAATAATCTTTCTTCAGCTCACTTAGGGAGAGGAGTTTCTCTTTTCAGTCTATGGAGACTTCTCCACAAGAAAATAATTCTCTCATGGCTTTTAATGGCAGCCACCTGGAAATCTGCTATTGCAAAGTGCCTGCCGTTTTTACAGCTTTCCCACAGCTAAGTTCATGGGCCATGTAAACTTACGGGGTACTATTTTTCAGGATTTGAGCAGTTCAGAAGTAAAGGTTCTCATCTATCTCTGAGATCATCTTCATCTCTGGGAACAGAGATCTTTGTCCTCTGTCCTGGGCCAAAGGGCCTTCGTAACTCCTCTCTCTGTTCAAACTTCTCAAGGGATCACAGCTACTTCAATATCTGCTTGTTTGGCATGGATGCCTTTGCTCATATCTACAATGTGAATGCTCTATCCCCCATACTTCTTCTATGAGTTACAGGGAAATAGAGTCTGATGTATCAAATATATCTTCTCCATAGCCGTACAAGAGGATTTCCGCCCAAGAGCGAGGCATCTCCATGAATTCTTCCCATCTGGGACCTTCTATTTCACTGACCTTGGTGTCTTCATGTTCTCTACATGTCTTCACTCTGTCCTTTTCTCTCACTTGAGAGAGGATGGAAGGTCTGCAAGTCTCATCTGTGCAGTGAAGAGTTAATATCTTGCCCAGGGCCTGCAGATGGTTTTGTGATCCCTGTCAGGTGGCTGGAGTTGTTTCAGGTGGCGAGCTTTTCGGCAGCTGCCCTGGGGGGAGGCTCGGATCTCAGCAGCCAGGCCAGAGCACAGGGCAGCACCCCAGGGTCGATGGCTCCTCCTGCCCGGCAGTGTCTGGTGAAACTCAGCAGCAGCAGCATTCCAGCCGAGCCATGGGCCAGCCTGGCCATGCTGGGCAGAGAGGGACCAGCTGGGGCAGGACGCGGCTGGGCCAGCGCTGCAGCAGAGCAGGGCCCAGCCCTGCAGGATCGGGCCCGGCAGGAATTCCGGGAAGGGCCTGGCCCTGCATCAGAGCCCACCTGGCCCGGCTATGCAGAGGGGCCAGGCCAGCCTGCTGCTTGTCTTGAGGCCAGAAGGGAAAGAGAGTTTCCTGGGGTTTGCTCATTTTAACATGTGCGTTCACAGAGGCGTGTTTAACTCTCCCTTGGGCTTATCAGCACGCCTGTTCTCAGAGCCAGATAGCAATTGGTTTTGCCAGGCATGGAGGAAGCTGTTAGCAGCTTCACTTAGAGCATCACTACCATGGCTGGGCTCATTCCCTCCTCACCAAAACTCAATTAATGCAAACCCAGCGCACAGTGCTACTGTGCAACACATGAAATCTCGGTTCTAGATCATCCTCATATCAATCAATTAATGGGCCATATGTAACATCCAAATCTTCACTAGGTCATTCTAAACATGGAGAGATAGTGTCAAAACACGTTTGGAGTATGATGCAGTTCAGTTCTCAAGGCAGCAGACATTTTTTATGGCATGTAACAAAGATCTTGAGCTATAAGGCTTTGCTTGACTACTTCACTGTAATGGGTTATTTTTTTATAACTTATAACAGGTTCACATACCAACTGGTCAAATTTATCTTTAATGCAAAGCCTGTGGCTTGCATAGCTTTGCTCCAAGGATAAATTAGGAGCCCTCTGACATGTACTGTCAGCAATAGCACCACAAAATTATTGTAGATTAAAATGAGAAAGTGCGTTCACTGTGAATAGAGTTGAAATGCAGCAAGTAAGCACAAATAATGCTTAGAAAATAAATCTTACCAGTACAATGGTCAACTGACTATATAAGTAATTCCTGAATAATTTCTTCCTCCTATCTAAAGAAAAAAAAGTTATCCAGCTCTCTTTTTATATATATATATATATATATATATACATGCATACACACACTCTTTTTATCTTACTTCACAATAGCAGTCTCTGCAACTGAAATGGTGGATTACAGAGCAATATATTCTTTTATCCTTATTAGAATTTTGCTATGACTTGGATATTTAATCTGTTCATGCATATTTATCCATTTTTAAAAATCAGTTAATGAAAATTGCCTCTCACCTTGATTAAAAAGACCTTTCAGTATCTAAACTTACACTAATAAATATTAATCTGCATCCCAACAGGAAATCAAAACTGTCTTCTAATATTTAATCTGGGTTCCCCCTTCTTTCTCTAATTGTTATTTTGCAGATATTTTATTCTGGTTTTTAATTTTTTTATTAGCAGAGTGATAGCATAGCCTTCAAGCAGACAACTCAACTTCTCACTGAAAACTCATAGACTCTCAGTTTTGTAAACAAGTCTCACTCATAGCTTCTTAATTGATTTCATTTGTAGACTGTAAATGTTGTTTGCATGTTACTTCAAAAGAAAGAAGAATTTAAATGAAGTGACAAAAATAGACTCAGCACTCTCCAAACTGAGGTCCTTCCTGCTTCCTAGCTAGCTTTTGTTTAAAATCCATTTCTATCCTGTGTTTTTTTTATGAGATGTGTATTGAGTTCAGAAGGAATTTAACACTTTTGTGTGGCTTATAGGAAAGATTTAGCATTATGCAAGGCTTCCCATGGAAATATTGCCACGGGCTAGGTTTTGAAGGAAGAGCTGCCCACTTAGGTAGTAACTATTGCATTTGGTAGAGTCTATTGAAAACCAAAATTTGCTCTTTCCACTTATCACAGGATGCAGTTTAAAATACTGAGAAATTTAGAAAACAATTTTTAATGCTTAAAAACATTTAAAATGCAAGTGAACATCTAGAAAAACAGAAGTCTTACCTTTCCGTAAGTGCATAAAGACCAAAATATAACTGGTATGAAGAGCAGGAAAGGTAGGCAAGATCAACTAACACCCAGAGGGAAAAAAAAAAAAAAAACAAACAAAACAAAACAAAACAAAACAAAAAAAAACCCAGAGAATTAAAAGGGGCTAAGGAAGCATAAATCTCTGTTATTTTGAGTTCCTGTGGACTTTTCAAGGGCAATATTTAATAAAAGTAACCTTTTGTCTATATTAGAATAAAATCTCCAAAAGCAATAGGATATAATTCCATCACATGAACAAAAGTGAGACCATTATTTGTCATCATCTGCTCTTTTTAGTCATCAGAAAGGAGATATATCTCATCTGACCTCTAGACATTATCTATACGAGCTTGTTTTCCTCCATTTCTAGTCAATAGAGAGAAACAAGTACTTCTAAATAGCACAATTAATCCAACATATTTTAGTTATCAACCTTTAAAGGAGATGAATTTCACCCAGAAAAAGTCTGGCTTTTGCCAGAGAGAAGGGAGCCTGGAAAACAAATGTATTCAAATCTGTTTTGTAGTTGCCTGAAGTTTGAAGAAATGCATCCATCTCTACACACAGATAGCAAGAAACCTAAATACAACCTCCTGTTTCAATTTTTTTCCTCTCACTATCGCTATTTTATGCAGCTAAAAATACTATACTATTCGCATCATATCTGTACCTACAAAAAAATGCAGTGATCATAGATCTGTTATGTTTCCATCCATTTTTTACACTGCTGGTGGGATTTTTACCCCATTTATGGATGAGTTCCAGAGACTTCTACCTAGTGTTATGTATATCATTAGCACACTGCTCCACTAACACAGCAATTGTTCAGACAAAAGGTGCGTGTTAGAGATAGCTCTGATACTGATCAGAATTTTCTGTACCTACATAGAGAACAACTCAATGCAGAGAAAGAAAAGTAACAAAACTTGATCATTTTCTAACTTCTAGTGTTGTTGTAGAACTTCAAATGCTTTCTAGTAATTTAAACATCAAATATATTTGTTCAGAAAAAAGAAACTAACCACAAAGCCAACAAAAAACCCTTTATAGTGGTTTAACAATGGCCACATAATTAACACCATAATTAATAGCACTTTTAAGTTTTCAATAAATAAAAAAGTAGGTCTATAGCTCATTCTAAGTATGAACAATCAATGTGCCCTTCTTAACCAATTCTTATCACTTGTGTGCATTATTATTCAATATATTTCTCTTGTTTACAAGCTATGGATTGACTTAAAGTAGTTTGAAAGATGAATGAATGAATGAATGAATGAATGAATGAATGAATGGAATGAATGAATGAATGAATGAATAAACGAAATCAAATTCACTCTAGGATGAAACTTCAGTTTAATTCTATCCAGTTTATTTATTTATTTATTTTCTTCTTCCTCAGCAAATGAGGGTAGAAAGAGTGATAAAAGAATGCAGTAGGGATGGAAATAAAAGAAGAAATCTTAAAATTATTCCTACATTTTTTTTACAGATTTTTTGACAGTGGATGTAAAAAACCACAGTGGTTAGTGTGTGATCATTTCTTAGGCTCATCCTTTTTACTGCTGAATCCCCTATCAAAATATTGTCATATTTGTTGAGTTCAGTGGTGTGGTCTCTACCATATGGGTCTATGTTCTGACTGTACTGTCAGCAAACTGCATATTCATGGTGCCATTTCTGTCTCTAAACTAATCTGTTACTAGCAAAACTTCCATACAACAACACTAAAAACAGAATGTTTTAAGATAAATATGAAAGAAAAATATAATTATATAAGTAATCATTTTAAATTACCTAATCTTATAATCTTCACCCTCTAAATTAGAGTATTGCTTCTAATAATTTGAAACAAATGGCTAAATTTTAGTATTTGGTAACCTAGAAAAAGAAGCCTACATCAAAAATGTGGGGAATGAAGAGATCCTGTGCACTTCATCATGAATAGAGTCTAGGCTGTTTCTCATGTTGGGACATGTTACATCATCCTGTTTTAAACATACATGCTTGGAAAAGGCTACCACCTCATGTGGAAAAAACAGCAACAGCAAAACCCTATAGGAAACATAGAGTGGACAGAAGAAGCAGCCAACAAAATGAATTAGGAAAGCTGGTATCTGATAATGAAATCTTCCCTTGGTAAAAGTTTAGTGATATTGGGTGCTGGAGCTATTTTGAAGCTCCACAGGGACATGTAAATAATAAGACCCAAGATGATAGTAAAACAAGGAGTTTCTTTAGGTGCTGGTCACTTCAGGAAATGCTGTTGACAACATGCATACTGTTCTCACAGTGCTTTACAGCAATAGCTAACAACAAAAGGGATAAGTTCATGATTAGTTGAGAAGGAATAAATCAGCTGTCAAAAAACACTACTTATACCAAATACGCTAAGACAATTACTATAAAGTACATGAACAATTACTACTACTTACACATAAGCAATTGCCTGTGTAAACAGTAAAAAGTATCACATCTCAATAACAGCTTTATTGATAAAAAATATTTTAAAGAAGCTCCTGACAAAGAAAAACGTGTGGCAGCCTTAATCTGTTTATAAGAACTTGCAATTATAGGAGAGGATGGCCTTTCATTATCAGTTCCAAATACTTCCCACCAACAAAACTATTTTCAATAACACATAAGTTATTCAAATTATTCACAATATCTTTCACATCATGTTGCTATTGGGGGCTGGTTTATGAAAAATACTAATCAAAATACAATGACCATTTTCTAGAAAAAGGGTAAGGCTTTCATTGAAAACTCAACAGGCTTCTTATCTTAGAATGACTTTCAGACAGCCTTTGTGCTGAACAGGTCTATATCCCTTTTCCCTTGAAAATTTATTAGCAGAATTTATTCCCATCAATTTAGAAGTGAATTTCCCAGAGGCTTGACAGAGAGCCAGAAAATTAGGTTCTATCTGCAGCAAGCATGATCCAAACTGTGCAAATTCATGACTTGTTGTCCAGCCTCACGAACTAAGAAAAAATAGGATGGTCAGTTGCCTCATCTGAAGTTCAAACCCTACAGAAATACTTGATCAATTCAATGGGAGGGGAAGGTAGAGAGGCCTAAAATTGCAACAGGCTAAAGCAATTAGTTTGTCTAGTAACATGAAAGAGAAGAAACTTAAGTCTGGCATGTATGTGCTAGTTCTAAACTGGGAAAGGAAGTCGGATCTGAGATACCAGGAAAGACACAAGGAAGAAAGCAGTAATCATTCCAGCCGTTGGCTAAGTGCTGGGTAAGAGCCCTGGTCATCTAAACTGACTGAAACATAAAAAATTATCATTTTAAGGATAAATATTTTTGAAGTAATGGACTCTGAAAATAGATTCAAGAAATGTTTGGGGAATAGTGATACAAGAAGCTTAATGTTGAATGTATCACCTATACTAAAGCCTTCTAAAAAGACTTACCTAGTCTTAGGTAAAAAGAGTACCTAGGCTATACAAGTTGCACAAGTTATAGCAGGCTCTACAGAAAATAATGTTTTTAAAACATGTTATTTTTTATTTTCTCTCAGGTTGTGCTTTTCTGGTCACATTAACACATAATTAAAGGGTCCCAGCTGAAGACATTCTGCACTGAAGGGGAAATCAGCATGCACCTTGAATACACAAGACAGTTGGGTGCTGACAGATTCGTTAGAACATCTTTCCTCAGAATCAGTCTTAAAGATCAAGAGAACATTGTGGGGTTTGTTTTTTAAGGCAGAGGCACCTCTAGACATCTCCTGAAGAAGAGAGCAGATGATAACTGATGTGTGCTGGAGAGCATGATGAGCAAGCAGAGTGATTTATTAGCAATTAAAACTAAGGCAGGAAAGCATCAACTCAATTCTTTTCCTTTAGAGGTAGAAAGAAAACCCCATAAAACATTAGAAATGGTTACTGATGTTCTCTAGTGGCCTGAAAGAATAAATGGTCATTTGGTATTTTGTAAACTGCGTTTCAATTTAAATTGAATGAACACAGGAAAACAGCGGTTATATAACTGAGCAAATGCTGATCATTTAAAGCTTTTATTTCATTGCTGAAGAGCCCAGCTTGTGATGGGACTTAGAACAACCTTTTCTTTCTTCCTTTCGAAAGGCCGAAAAAGCAGTAGCAGGCTTATAATGAAAACAATTCCAACCAAAAAACAGGGGGATGCTGCAAAAACTCCCTGGTCTTTATAAAAACAACAACAACAGAAAAAAGCAAACATATGTTTTCAAAAGAAAACGAAACTTACATTTTTTTAGGAATGACAGCTTTCAGATGCAGAATGTGAATGTTTAAATAGTGCCACATAAAGCTTCCAGCTTCCTTATGACATGGAACTGATCTTCAATTACACAGATGTTTTAACTGGAAAGTAACAATGAAATTACTTATCAGTACCAGCCACTTTCTCCCACTTCACCTCAATAAGGCACCAGACAACTCACTCAAAGGGGTTTACAGTGGTCCATGTACTCTGGGTTAGATGCACAAGAGCAATACGATATTCTCAAGAGATCTGAGCAAGCAAAAGCACACTGGCAAACTATTGAAAATCAGGGAACTTTGGTAAAAGACCTACTACAACATTTAATCAACAAAAGCACTGTTCACAGCATTAATCTGGACAATTCAACTCAGCAAATTTCAAACTCATCTGATATTAAGTTACTCAAAATGTTCCAAGAAGAAGGAACTAGAAGAAAGAGAGAAAGACTGAAAATATACATACAGCTACCAGCTTCTGGGTTCCAGCAGCACCTACACAGAAAGCCCAAGACCAAGGTAAGGTCAAGACTTGCCAGACTTACCTTCAGCTTTTGAAATCCTTGGGCCTTCACAGGCCCTCCCCCCATGTGGGACTTTCGGTCATTTGGCCATTCAGGAGCTGGGTTAGGAGCAGGTGCAGCTCTGCCTCTGGAGTGCCATGACTGGCGGCTCTGCAAGGCTGGGATATAGGATATATATATATGGGATATATAGCTCCTGGGGCTTTGGGGCTGGTCACTGCCTTGCCAGGACAAGGCCTGACCTGCCCCTGCCCACCCACACACACACTTTCATCCCAAAATATCTGGAGACATCACTCACTTCAGGCTCTGGCCACCTCCTCCTTCTACCTTCCTATTTAGATGAGCATCCATCGAAATTAATTTAACACTAAAAAACCCCCACAGATCCTGTCTCTCCTGAACTTGTGTTGATACTGTACTTGCCCAGGAGACCCAAGTGTAGCAAATGCTGGCAGGCAGAGCTCTTCTTCTGTAATGTTTTGCACATACCCCACTGTCATGTATTCAGAAGTCATAGCTGCGTTCCAGTAGGACGCAGGTGAACAAAATTACGTAGTCAAAGAAACACTGAAGAGACAGGTAGGTATTTTTGTGTGCTCCAAACCAAAGAAAAAATTCTGTATGAACTTCATACTGTGGAGGTTGAGGAACTGTTGTAAGTAACTGAGGTAACTGAGGTCAACAATGACCTCACACATTCCACTAAACATGACACTACACTATATGTTTTTCTAGACTTCACCAACACAACTGCACTTAATTTCTGTCCTAAGGTTCACAGCCCTTGGTGGATGCATGAGATCCTTCGACTGAATCTGCTATAGTGTTCAGGAAAAGAGGGCTACATTTCAGTCACTCCAGGTTCACTGTAATATAGAAGTCATTCATTACAATTTTAATTACTCATCATAAAGCAAAACAAAAAAAAAAAAGAAAAATAGCGACATACATTGTTATCTTAAAGTTCCCTTCTGGTATGATTATCTAAGAACAAGCCTATGATATAGGTTACTACAGATGGGGGAAAATGCATTGCCACTGTAAAACAGGGACAATGAACAACAGCTAAATTTCTGCCCAAAAAGGACAATTCTATTCCCATTTCCTCATCAGGTGCTCCAGGACAGCCCCACTCTGTGGCTGTCAGCTGTTTGATTAGCCCATCTATCTCTAGTCCAGATCTGATGAGCTCATCTATCAGTGCACTGCTGCTGGGAAAGGGCTGCTCTTGCCTCTTTGTGTCCTTCCTCCTTCTTTCCTTCAGCCACCTTTAGAACCATCCTTCACATCTTGTACTGGATATGCTGGATCCTTCACTGGGATGACTGCATCTACCAACCCAAGAGTAAAAACACTTTTGCATGACTTCAGGTGATCTTGGATCCCCAGGTCATTTATGACTGGAGTTTAATGGAAATGCATGGTGAGGAATAGGGAACATGGATATTGCATTTTTAATAATAATGATCTGTTTAATTTATTTTGGATTTATTTCATGATGATTGTAACTGTACATTCCTTATTAGTGGAGGCATGTTCTGAAACTCTGTTTGAGTTGTTGACCTTTGGCCCTTTTCTTTCCACTTTATTGTTTGAATATTTTAGTTGAGTGTTTTAGTCTGGCGTTTGATGCACGAATGATAATTTTGCCTCTTCTTCCTTGTTTTAGAGTGTTGATATTTGTTTCATTTCTGACTAATTAAATTATAGAAGCACATGTAGCTTGATGTTTCAGGCGTAGCTTGATGTTTCAGACATAGCTTGTACACAGTCGTCTTCTGGCTGACCTTTTACCACCAATGACAAGTCATGTTCTTCTGTGAATGTTCATTTGCACTGTGGATTTGCTCAGCCTTCATTTTCATTAAACACACACAATATTCATTTTTTTTAACCTATTTTAGAGATAAAACTTCATGGTTTGGTCATGTCACAAAGCTTTTTTTTTTCCATCATTGTCCTAGAATTACATCTCACTGATCATCAGCTTTTTCATTGGGTTGCACCACATGCTCAAGTAAAGTGCAATCATGTCACGCTTTCTTGAAGTCCTTGTTATTTTCAATACTATATGGCCGAAATCTCTCCAAATTGGACATCTTACATTATTCCACGCTGCTGAATTTATCCCATTTTAGAGCTCCTCTACTCTCTCTGTCCTGTTAATTATTGATTGTTATTCCTCTGCTTGCTGCTGCTCTGGTAACTCTTCAACACTGTGTTAAAAGAAACATTCAGAAGCCTCATCCTCACAGGCAGCCAGTAGCAGACTGCCAGCCAGTTTTATATTTGTATTCACATTACCACCTGTTCATAGAACTTTCATGTTCATTTACTTTCTTGGACATTATCACTTCACCCATTCCTTCTGTCCTTTGTGTAGTCTGGATATGAACCATGAACTTCATGCAATTACTTTTTTTGCTGTGTGAACACTCCTTGAAAGGCAGAACAAGAGGTCACAGAAGAAAGAATTGCTTGGTCCTGTCTCCCTTACAGTCATTATCATTTTGAGACGTTTCTTCCTTAATGCATTGGCGCTAGAAAAGGCCAAATGAACATAATGTCTGGAGATTATTTAGATTCAGAATATGAGGGCAAAGACAGCTTTTGGGTAATGACATAAAATACTATTGTTTCTAGTCAGTTAAATGAAAATGTTTTAGATCTGTGGGATTTGTATAAACTGAAATTCAGAAGCCTGAGAAATCAGTTTTCAAGTGAAACAATACTCCACATTTTATTTCCTTGTTGTTTTTACATTTTTCCTATATTGTAATGGAGTTATACACTTTATTCAGCATAATCAATTCAAAAAATCACTTCTTAAATCTTTATAAAATTTTGCTGTTATTGCAGTTACTGTATTATATAGAAAGTCAGTGGAAGAACTCACCAGAAGACTAGAGGGAAAATAGTCTGTTTTCTCTTGATATCAGTTAGATATAACGATTAGTGTTAGCAGCTCTTATACAAGACACATAGTGCAGACAAGAATAATCAATGCCTTCATAAAGAAAAATATTCCAACCAGTGGTAGCAATGTGCCTTCAGCAGGTTTTGGGTGAAATAATATGAAAAATTTGCTATCAGTCTCACTTCATTTTTATTTGTCCCATATATGCACTTTATAAAGGCTTAATACCAATAAAATGCTTATCTGAGAACTAAAGAAAAACAAAGAATTATGTAGGGTTTATTCCTAGATCTAAAATTAAAGAGCTCAGATTCAGTTCTGAGGTGTCCCAAATTTTGTGTCCTTTAAAGAAATCACTTAATCTGTATATGCATTGTTCCACTTTAGATTATGCAGCTTTCAATCCACTAAGATGATGGGATAATGAGCTTCATTTTCTCATCTAAATGCAAACAATAATAAACAAATACACATAATAAACAAGAATATTTTAGGTATAAGAGCCTTTACTGATCTGTAAAGAACAGCCAGCAAAAAGTAGCCAGCATAAATCCACAACACTAGTGGATTTAGATGAACTCATACTGTCTAAGATGGAAGTTATAAGACACTTTGGAGATGAAATTGTGTATTTTGTGTAAACCTAATTCACTTTTAATAATGAGTACAAGACTCACTGTCTCAGAAGGGTGACAGGCAATTATGTCCCACATGCAGAACAATTTTGTCTCAACTCATAAAGAAAGCATCACATTATATATAGGGTTGTATCTCAAATTTATTTTGAATTCTTTCCTCTTGCTGAAGTAACAGGGCTCCTCTGACCTGTACATAAGACAGAGATAATTTTACACAATAGTTATTGGTGGTGCCACAGACAGAAACAAAGAAAATAACACAAAAATTAATACTCCAAGACTGAAACTGGGAAGAAAAAAAAAAGGATTTCTTTGCCTCACCTGGGAAGGGAGGAGAAGGATAGGAGAGCTCAGTTAGCAAGTACACAGTATACTTAATTTGCTAATAAGATTTCGCTTTGGAAAGGAGATTTCACCTAACTGTTGTGTAGATGGAAGGGGAGTTAAATGAATTTCTGTCAAATGTTCTTGAGCTAAGAACAGTTGCAGTTTTATCTACTATCACAGAGAGTTCTATTAACCAGCTTAATTTTTCCAGTTTAATTTCTGACACAAAAAAAAATTGTTTTGAAAAGTACTTACCCATTTCTCTTTAACTACTAACTCTTTGATTTAAATATTAAATTGTGTGGTATGGAAACCCAGAAGACTGTAGCTGCCATGATGGTGAAGTGGGACACAAAAGAAGTATCAGCCTTCAGGGTAAGTTCCTGTGTATTTATATACAATATGTGTTTTGGCTTATGACTAGAGATGACAGCGAACATCAGCTCAGAAAAATCTATTAAATGACCCACAAGGAGATTAGTCTCCAGTTTTTGGGAGAACAAGCCCCTAGCTACTACAAGTAATTTGTATCAATTCATTTGATAATTCACATGTGGTTCAGAAATGTTTGTTTACTGCTACCTGTTTATTTTATCCATTATTTTTATCCACCTTTTGTTTTCTTTCTCTACAAACCTGTTGTATTTGATTACTGCTGGACATTTGATGTTTCTGGTCCTTTTACAGTGGGATACTCACATCCTCATTTTAATGTTATGTGTAGAACTTTATTTGCTGCTCTCTTATTTTATATCAAAAAAGTAAAGGAACACACATTCGATCATCTTTCCCTACTACCTATTTACTGAGGAGTTTCTATAGCCCCAAACAGACCTACACATGAAACTTTTTAACAGTCAGATTTCTGCCAGTCATGATCCAAGATACAATTCCAAACAATATCATGACCAACCTGATCTCCCTTTATGACAAAGGGCCCTGCTTACTAGATGAGGCAAGAGTAAATGAGGCAAAGGCTGTTGGACTACTCAGGTTTCAGTGAAATGTTCGACACCATCTCCCACAGCATTTTGCTGGAGAAGCTGACTTCTCAGAACTTGGATGGATGTACTTTTTGCTGGGTGTAAAACTGGCTGGATGGCTGGACCCAGAAAGTGGTGGTGAATGGAGTTACACCTGGGTGTTGGACTGTGACTAGTGGCATTCCTCAGCCCTCAGTACTGGTGCCACTCCTGCCTAACATCTTTATCAATGATTTGGACGAGGGGATTGAATGCACCCTCCACAGGTTTGTAGATGACGCCAAAGTGCACAGCCAAGTTGATTTCTGGAGGGTAGGAAGGCTCTTCAGAGAGATCTCAGCTGGATCAGTGGGGTGAAGACAACTGCATGAGGTTCAAGCAAAGCAAAGTGCTGGGTCCTGCACTTGGAATGCAGGAACTGTAGGCATCACTGCAGGCTTGGGAAAGAGCAGCTGAGAGCTGCTCAGCAGAAAGGGATTTGGAGGTGCTAGTTCACAGATGCCTAGATATGAGCCAGCAATGTGCCCAGTGGCCAAGAAGGCCAATGGCATCCTGGCCTTTATCAGCAATAGCATGTCCAGCAGGACCAGGGCAGTAACTGCTGCTGGTTAGGCTACATCTCAAATCCTGTTTGGACATCCTAATTGCAGGAGTTTTGGACTCCTCATTGTTTTCTGCAGCTACCTGAAAGGAGTTTGTAGGAAGGTGGGGGTCAGTCTTTTCTTCAAAAAGAAATGGCATCAAGTTGTACCACGGGAGGTTTAGATTAGTTATTAGGAAAAAGAAATATTTACTGAAAGAATGGTTAGACACTAGAATAAGTTTCCCAGGGCAGAAGTGTAGGGTCTCCGGAATTGCTCAAGAGGCATGAGGGTTGTTGAGGAAGGCATTCAGTGCAGGAGGCTGGGGAGCAGCTGCAGTGCCAGCTGCAGGCTGAGCCCTGGGTGGCTGCACCTCCAGGCAAGAGGCCATGAACTGGCACCAACCCTTTGCATAACAAAGGGTATGGGGATCTGTGGTGCTGTCTAGATGACAGAACACTCAGACACACAGCAGGAGCCAAGGGCTACAGACTTTCGTATGTTTAGACTTCGAGGATATAAAAGACCAGGATTTTCTTTGTTCCTTTTTTGTAGTAACGATTTCACAAAGCATGAAGAAGAATTCTAAAATTTTATTGAGAAACATGAACAAGTGAAATTCTCTGTCAATCACTCTCTTTTTCTGCAGTTAGAAGGGTCTTTAACACTCAACTGATATTTTTAAGTTAACTTCCTAACATATGTTTTAGTATTTTTGAGTTTAAAGTTACACATTCTTA
>WBND01001035.1:65016-75439 GCA_013398595.1 Tychaedon coryphoeus | reverse complement strand
AGAAAAAAAAAAAAAAAAAAGGTGAGAGACACTACCCTGCAGACACCAAGGTCATTGAAGGAAGGGAAGGAGCTGCTCCAGATATTGGAGTAGAAATTCCCCTGCAGCCCCTGGTGAAGACAGACCAGGGAGGACTGTGATGGGGCAGCCTATGGAGAACCCTATGCCAAAGCTGGTGGGCATGCTCTGAGGGAAGATACCTGTGGAAAACCCTTACCAGCACAGGTTTTCTAATAGAAACTGTGGCCTATGGAAGACCCATGCTGGAGCAGGTGAAAAAGGAGGAAAGTGCAGCAGAGCTGTTAAGATTCCATTCCCATTTTCCTGAGCCAGGGAAATAGAGGATAGGAGAATATGGAAATGAAAGAGCCTGAGAAGAATGGAATGAGGCAAGCATGTTTTAGTTTTTGTTCTTTTTTTCTCAGCATTCCTCTCAATTTTTCATTGGCAATATATTAAATTAATTGTTCCAAATTGAGATTATTTTGGCTGCGATGATAATTGATGAATGAACTATGTTAATATCTCAACCAAAAATCTTTTACATCTAAACTGACAAAGTGTAATGAGTAATATTGAAAGGCCAGTTACAGTAATGGAGTTGGGAGGGTCAAGTTGTCACACACTCCTCACCCACCACACCCATTTTCACTAGCCGCTTCCTTGCGATGTGCCCCTATGACATGCAGATGAGAAGGTCAGAAGATGCAGCCTCTGATAAAGAGATGGCTCAAATGTGATTGTCCTCCTGCACCCTAGTATAACGGAATGGGAATGAGAGCTAGGCACACAGTTTTACAATTGGCTTATTTGGGACCAGTGACAAGACATGCACCTTTTGGTCCTGTTGCCTTATTTTCTGATTTTACTTTCTCCTCTCTCAATGTACCTTGTTCCTTCTCTGTGATTAATTTCTATCCTCTTTATCCTATTGAGGAGAAGGATTCATGCTAGGGGAAAGCACCTTGTGGGAAGACCAAGTTTTCATCATTGAATAGAAAATCTGGGCTTCTATCCGAGTTGTTGTAATAGCAGTTGCTATGGTGACACACAGGTTGCAACAGTGGCTCTGATTCTCTCTCACAATTTCTGGCTCTATAATAAAGCAGTTGTTGCATCTATGAATGTTTTTTGATGAGTTTTCTTTAGGGAATCTCTGTGACGCCTTAAGCTCCTCATTTTCTCTTACCCATTTGTAAGGATAGATTGTCAGTCCCGACTCAAAAAATCAAGGCATGAGGCAGAGGCACTTAACTAACTCCTCTCAGATTGCTGTTGGTAGATTTAGCTGCCATATAATCAAGGAAAAGGGGAAGCTCAAGAGTAGGTGTGAACGGTCTCCAAACTAAGTTTCATTTTAATTCCCAGCTAACCTTGTTCTGCTTACTTACACTGAAGGCAGGCAGTGGTGGGTTTGACACTTCCCGGTTTGGCACTACATATATGAAAAGGAATCTCAATCTGTTAGTATTTAGAATAACATAGTAAGAGACCAGATGACTGTGGGGGACTTGAAAGTGATTACTGTATAACCTCATATTAGGCCTACAGCAAAGCAAGGGAAAAATAACTGTTTCTATCCTTTCCCATTAGTGCCCCATTATCTTTCCACTCACTTTTAGGTTAAGCAGCAGACAAGGAGATCTGATCACTGATCTATAACCACTCCATTGTTCAGACATGACAGCCCCACATACTACAGTGCAGAAAAGAAGTTCAGTTCCTGTACAAACAGGGTACGTGCTCATGGGTGCAGCCCTGAGTCATTATTGAACTAAAAAGAGAAGATAATAGACTTGTTTTTTAATCCAGGTTTTTCCTGATTAGGAATCACATAAGTCAAAGTAAGTTATTAATGTTACTTTGCAGCAATGTTTGCAGCCTCATATAGAATATTTGAAAGGCCAATTTATTGCTGCTGTCAACCGGCCTCCCTGTAACAGCCAATAAATAGAGTAACATATTTTACCAAGTATCTTCTCTAAATAATCTTTACTTAAATGCATAGGGAGGCACCTGCTCTCTCCTGCTGATTTCTGGCACTTATGTGGGCAACATGGTTCACCCTTTGTGCACTCCTTTTTAATCAGCTTTCAAGCTGTCCTCAAAGGGTTATGCAGCCAGTGTCCAAAACCACTTCTATTTTATGATGCAGCTATTCTAAGATCTACTGTACAACTGAAGAGATCTATTCTTCTTCCCAAGCCAGGTGGTTTTTTTCCAGGGTGCATCTACCAGTGCCGCAATCTTGACCATGAACTGGAAAAACTGATGAGAGCTTTATTCAAATTCCTGATAATTTCTCCCAGTAGTCAACTTAGGTTTTTTTATGCATGTCTCAGCATGATCCAGATTGTTCTTTTCTTACCTGCTTCTTCCTACAGCTCTCCCAACTGCTTCCTGAGTAATTTTACTGATAAGCAGACTTACAAAATCCAATTTAATTTCAAATAAGAATTAAACAATTCAGGGTGAAAGAAGAAGGGTAAGAGAGAATTTTATTAAAGCTTTTTTTTTTTTTTTTGTCTGGTTTGTCTGCTGTTGTCTTTTTTTTATTCTGGTTAAATTACAAAAATACAAAAGATCAAGGTAAAAATGCCATATTTGGATTTGAAAACTAATTTCAGTTTTTCAAATATTACTAGCTTTTGTTTTCTCTTTTCCTCTATAAGAAGATATGGCTCCTTCAAAGTGTTATGATTTCACGAGAAGAGTTTTGCAGTGGCTAACATTCTAGCAAAGTTTTTCTGACTACATCCTTACACTACACATATTGTTCCTACACCTGTGACTAAAATAAGAGCTCTATGTAGAATTGTTTAGTTGAATCTCTATTATTTTCTTGTTCTTACTTGTTTTTATAATTCAAAATCATAGTCTCATGTTAATCTGAATGCTCTTGAAAGTGAAAAATGCATACTTGCTTTATAAGCCAGTTTTATTTTTTTCACTCAGGGTATTGTGTAGCCTCTAGATTGATGATATGACAGCATCTTTCTTGCTCTACACAGTCATTAGAAAGGAAATTTAACAATAATCTCAGTCAACTTTAGGCTACCACTGAATAGAAACGTGGTCTTCTGTAAAACATGCCTTGCAACAAATTGGATGTGACAAGCAGGGAAGATCAGTAGATTACAGTTCTGAAATTGTAAGAAGAATGGTTATACTCTAACCTATGCTTGTTACAGATTTTGCCAGGACAATAGAGGAGTCAAGTGTAATTTTGTATTCTCTTCACTGTCTTTATGCAGCAGAGGAACCCTTAAAAGAATAATTCCTAACAGTATCATATCAAGCAAATCAGAATATTGTAATAAGAAAGTACCTTGGCCTTTTCACTTTTTTGCAATTTGATTGGCTTGTCATTATACTCCTTCCTAATATTTGAGTGAAGCTGTAAACAGGTAAAGAGTGGCAGTGCCAGCTAACCATGAAATTGAACAGGTCAGTGCATCATGACACTTAACATCCTATTCATTCGTTTTTCTCTTGCAGTACAAGTGCTGAAACAGAAACTGTGAGAGAGATATTTTTCTCTTTTGTCATTAATTGGATCACAGGTAAAATTATGATTTAGCTTTCCTTCAGATTCAGAACAGTTGATCCCTGATTTCTTTTCACCAAGAAAACTGAATGAAGGCAGCAAATCTAGGTATGACTTTTATTGCCCTCTGTGATTAGAAAATAAGGTTTGATATCTCTGTCTTCATATAGCACATACAAATTATATTAACAAACAAAATAGAATTCTATATAGCACAATCTTTCCTGTGCTCTTCAAAACCAGAGCATTCTTCTTTAATCCTTGCTACATCACAGAGTGATTTAAGATACTTCTACTATCTAATCTAATTTTTCATTACTTTATCACTTCCAAAGGTGTGATAGGGATGCTCCAAAAGATGGAGAAAGCTAATAGACTCTTAACCTCTGAATTTTCACTGATGCACACAACTTCAACCACAAAGCTGATGATTATTGTTGCCAAAGAATATTAAAGGCTTAATCATGGAATATATTTCATATGTAACAGAAAAAAATTAATAGCGGAAGGTATAAAATGCCTTATCCAGAGATACAACTGTGATTCTCTATTGATAAATGTAGATTTGTATATATACCTGATTTATTTGAAGTACAACTTTTATCTGTGTGGGATGATAGAACATAATGAGTTTTTCTCCTCTAATTAGCCAAGGCATAAAACTAAATATTTATGTTTCCTTTATGTTAGAGAAGAATAAAAGTATAGGATCCCATAAAAAGTGTTCTGGGACAAAGTTAACATGAACAATTTTTAATACATTTCAGGCAGGAGAGTGAATTTTTGCTGTTTCAGTACTCTACATCATGTGAAAACACTGGACTTTTGTCCCTACTAAGTACAGATTTCGAAATGCATGAGAGAACCACAAAAATCTCTTACACATGTTAAACGATTAATACTTCCTAAATTTAATAAAATATTTTCAAATGTATCTTTTCAAGGCTGAGAGAACTGCAATGAGCATTTGTTTTATTCCCAGTCCTTAATATAATAAGAATGACTAAAAATGCCTAAATAACCACACATTTCATAAAAGACAGGGTTTTGCTCCTTCTTCCTCAAAATAATTGCAAAATGCTTTTCAACTGAAACAGACACAGGTACAGTTAGCACTATGGCTAGTTGGAAAGTAGAAGTCAATTTACATTGAGGATTTAGTGAACTCTCTTATGATATTCCAGGTCTACTGGGTTAGTAAACTAAGTTTCCTGCATGAATTTATGCAGACTAACATGGGTCCACAAAAAAAGACATTAAAGTAGCCCATGACATTGCTATGAATTTGGTTTAAAATATTGCTCCCAGGCATAGAGCCAGATTTGAAGCTAGAGCAGTCTTTTACCTTCTGCTAAATTAGAACTTCTTAGGTGTGTTCTAAGCAGAATTGCTGACACAGCCTTGATCAAAACAGGCTGAAATGCATAGCTTTAATAGAGTTGTGCAATTGTTTCCATTAGCATAAATGTCTTCTGCAACGCAAGCAAAACAAACCTCGCCATTTACTGAACACAGCACAGTTTTGTGTTTTTATCATCTGTGATTTATGAAAGAATGGATCACATTAAAACCAGCAGACTTTCCAAAAGAAATAAGCATTTCAGCAAATGACTTCTAAAAATTAAAACCTCAGCTCAAACTCAGATGACCAACACATAGTCATGATTTAATCAAGAACTTAAAAATGCATCTAAAAAGTTTCACGTGACAGGCTACAAAACATCAGCTTTCTTTTGTCTTGTCTTCTATGGATCTTCTTTTCTATGGATATTCCTTGTGAAGGACTGAAAATACTTGGTTTGTTAAAGTCTACTTAGCAGAGATACAAATGCAGACAGAGTAGTACCACAAACTTAACCTAACTGGGATTTCAGGTATCATTAACTGCAGCCTGAGGGAAGAATAAATGCTCAGCAGTGGAGGCACAAAGGCATATCACTAGCAAAGGTTGCCACTGGCAGCTAAACTAAGGCCCCCTTCCCAAATCCTATTTTGAGAGACAGTAGAAAGCAACAAATCTAAGATTCCCTAAAACACTGCTATGATCCTGAACTCATGGATTTTTATTTACTCCAGGTAGATTAATTTATTTCTTCTATGATTCCATCAGCTTTCCCTTCATGTGGGAACAGGCAGGCTATTGGTGCTCTCACAGTTCCCTGAAAGGTGTCTTTGCACTTTGGAGCTTTCATTCTAGCCCCATGTTTCTTTTCTGTAAAGCAAATTTTTTTCTTTGCCTCCAACCCCGTCTGCATGCAGGATGGCTGCAATCTATTGGATGGAAATACAACTTGAGCAATATATATAGAGCACATTCACTCTTCAAGGCATTTCTGCTCATATTTCTGAGCTTCCAAGACAGATAACAAACTTAAATCCTCCACATGAGGCATAAGGGATACTGTGTTAGATAGGATTAGACAGCTAATCAGGGTTTCACAAGAGAGACTTAACTTTGTTTTCTGGTGATATTTAAATATCTAAATCTTTTTTCCAGACTTGTGTCTTAGTTTGTCTTCCCTCTCCTCTCCCCCTTCTCCCCCACTCTTTCCTCTCCTTCTTCTTCCTTTCGAAGACTAGAAAAACTAGCTCTGCTTGTACTGTGCCTTGAACCCAGGTATGTTCCTGTGTAAACAGCATCTATTATGTTGTTCACAGTAGCATAGCTGTTGTAAAATAGCTGCTGTTTCTACTACCAGTATTGATACAACGCAGGAAAACAAATGGATGAAAAAGTACCATATAAGGTAGTAAGAGAAAATCAAATAAGTTGTGTTTTTTTCTCTTCCGCTGTAGAATAATTATCTATAAAGAGATTTTACTGATTCCCTGAAAATATTTCAAAGCTTCTTATCTGTCTTTTTGCTGTGACATGAAAGTGCCAATGGTACTCACAGTGTTTTTAAGGAGAAGCTCTTAACTCCAAACTGAGTTAAAAAATATGTGTCTTAGAATGCCAGGAAAAAAAATCATAATCTATTTGATGTGATACACTCTAGTTGGCTGTTTCTTTAAAAAGCAGCATCTGCAGTTTCTTCATGTATTTCAGTTAAACTTAATATACTGCAAAACTGTACTCTTTCTATATAAAAATCAACTATATCATATAACCAGCCTCCTAGGTAACATACAGGACAAAATCAGCCAATGGCAGACATTTTAAATTGTACATTTTGCGGCATTGATTGCAGAAAAAAACTACCTCAAGGCAGAAACTGATTACCAGGTTAGAAAGGCAGGACAGTTGTTTCAAGCCTTGACCTTCAGGAAGGTGCAGTGATGAAAACTGACATGGTTCTCAGATAAAATGACAATGACTTTTAAGAAAAATTAAAGGGCTAGAGTTGAAAATAATTTTTGTGCAAGATGGTTAAATTAATTCACTTTTCTAAAAAAATTTAATCTTGAAAAGTATCTTCTCGTGGGAGGTTTCGTTTGTCTGCTTTTGGGAGTCATGTCCCTTTGATCTTCCAGCAATGGTCTATATTTTCAGCTATCATGGCAGCAAAATAAGGAGGGTGCCCTTGCCTATAAACGCGGCAAGTAAGAAGCAGAGTGTGGGGAAAGTAACGGGTTGCACAGATTTCATAATATAAATCTCATTTTAGTTGTTTATAGGAACTCATTCTTGGCAAATTGAAATGAATTGAGATGAAATGTGGCATAGCAGCTCACTTTCTATCTTTTCTTCTAGACAAATTGAGAAAAAAGAAAGTTTAAATAAGTATATATTTGTGTTAGGAATCATGGTGGCTCTTTTCTCAATCACTCTCAGACTTTGAAGGATGGCTGTAGACTTTGGCAGTGCATTAGCCATAGTGGAGAGAATTATGCTTTTAATTGTACTTAGGAAAAGGAGTCTGTATTTAGAAAAGTGGATGTTACTTTAAAACAGCTTTTCACACCATTTTGTCATATTCTGTAGTGAAATCCTTCAATTTCTCTCTCCACCTGTGCTTTCTTTTCCTTTCTTACAGTCATTAAGGCTCTGTTCACAACAGGACTGGACTGCTGAACATGGTGTAACACAAATCCAAACGAGACTTCCTTCTTAGGATCCTTTCCCAAAATCCAGTAGAACTGGCCTTGAGAACTATGAATGGAAAGTCCCCCATCCTTTGCTAATACAGAAGTTGCTTTCAGTAAAATATCTGGCAAGGCAGAGAGCAGAAAGAGAAGTAGACTAATTGTGACATTTAGCTGAGTGACAGAGGAGCAAAAAGAGCAAAAGACTATGGACAGATCTGCTGCTCCCAAACCCAGCTGGTCCAGTCTGGGGCTGGAAGGATGGGAGAATGTAAGGAAGCCCTGGTGGCTAGAGGGCTGTTAGAGGTTCCAGAACTAGTAGCTCTGAGCACAAAAAGCTGCAACTAGTGTCAAAGTGAAGAGGCTGGCCTGGACACAGAGAAGCAGTGGCTGCTGAGAGCTGGGCTCAGGCCAAGTATCTGGCACTTACTTGACAAGACTGTGACTGGTTAGGCAGAGAGCATGCAATGATGTTGGATGATTAGAGAATGAATGGATTCTAGCAGGGAGAATTTCAAATCTCCAATGAAAAAAAAGGTAGAATAAAAAATCCAGCAGTAAGAAGCCCATTTGAATGAACAAGCACACTAAAGAAAAAGAGATATAAAAGATAAAAAAGATATAGCTAAGGTGCACTGTGTCGGCTTAACAAGAATACTGGGCTGAAAATGGGAAGGAAAAGAATCTATAGAGTAAGAGAAAGGACTGGGCCTTTAACAGCAGATGAGACAGGTGTAGCTGCAGTAGAGATTTCTCCTGGAGAATAGAAACTTGAAGAGAGAAGACAAAGGCAACATGACTGGGAGAAGAAAATTGGTTTGAGAAGGAAAATAATTGTAACAGGAGAAGAGAAAACAGTAATAATGTGTGTTTATGGGCACATTGTCAGATACAGGATTAGGTAAGATACAGGAGTTGAAGTGAGCACTTCTAAAATTTTTTGTTGTAATTCTGTTATCATCAAATACAAAAAAAACCACTGACCATTGACATAGTGACCACTGCTGCTGTATCAGCTCCAAAGCCACACTCCAGTGCAACAGATCCAGTGACATTGATAACCAGTGCTGGTGAACATATATTAAAAAATGTACACTTACCGACAACAAATCTGACCTTATATTTGATGCACTTTGTCTAGAATGATAATGAGCTCAAAAGGAAGGAAACCACAGAAATTAAAAATGTTCTAGGGTTACTTAATAGGGCAAACATTGTAGTTTTGAATAACTGTTCATTGCAGTCACTAAGTAGAGGCTGCAATGGAAAAAATAGCAGGAAATTAAATACTATGTCATAGCATGCATGTTGTAGAGTTAGATTAGGCTTCTTAAAACTACATTTTATTCTGACTCTTACTAAGTTTTAGTAGTTTCTCACCAAAATTAAGTCATTTTAATGTAGCTTTCGGAGCAAAATGTTCTTTAAAGCTGCTTTTTCTGCAAGTTCTTGAGTCACTTTTTTAAAACTTAAATAATGAGGTGATATATCAGCTCTGTTTCTGACATGCAGAGGTGTCTGGAAAAGCTGGAAGAATCAGCTATTTTCGGCAGTTCTCTGGTTATAGATACCAAGTAGCTGTAACCTCTTGACAGATCCAGCATAGGATTTGCCCCCTGTGAGAGGATACAGCATCATCCTGCTGCATCCCCTTTTCAGCTGGATCCTGCATATTGATGTCTGCTTGTCGTATTCAAAATAGGAATGGAAAAAGTAATTATGAATAATATATATTACAGTATTAGCCGTAACTGCCTGTCAGGGTTTTAAAATATCTGCAGAGTGCAAAAGATAATCCTGAAGAATAGGCAGCTCAGAAAAACAGAGCATAAAACCCCAGAGTTTTATTTTATGACTTTTGTCACTTGACTCCAGTTTATAGCTAGGCTGCAAAGATGCTCAGATTAGACAGAAGTGAAAGGTACCAATGCATAGATAAGCAGACATATAGGCAGAGAGAGGCTTTTGCCAGTTTAAAAGGTTGCAATATATTTGTCAAAAACTTAAATATAGTCATACCTCCAACACATGTATGTGGACAGTTCATTCACTTGTCCTCATTATCATTATGCCATGAAGATGACTGTTATTTAAATATTTGCTTTTATTTACTAAATACAAGATATCACAACCATAAGCAATTGTATTCAGGAAACTTACTGCAGAACTAGGTATTTTTTTCATTTTGATTTTTCTGCAGTGGTCATATACACAAAAATAGCAGACCTGTGGATACATGTCCATTTTAGTCATGCCAGGCAAAAATTAAGGTGTATATCACCCTCTGGAGGCTCCCACGACTAAAAGAAAAACTTAACCATTCATTCTTCCTTTGATAACAGAAACCTATTGGGCAAATTAAGTAGAGCGTAATATATGAAATAATGTATTCATCAATTCGTCCAAGAGGAGATGAAACAAGTAAAATATTACTGGTTTTGTGGTCTTCAGTTAGAATGATGGAGTGGCAATAAGTCATTTTTGCATATGGATTAGCAACTTTGTGCATATTTGCAAGGTGGATATATGACGGGTTTCTTCTTCTGCTTAGACCAAAGAAGTGATTATTTTTGTCCATCTTTAACTTAGGTTATTGCATAGAGGCATGCCAGTACTTTCAGCTGTTAACATTTACATAGTTTTTAGAGCAGCAGAAATACTGTGCTTAGCACTTGCAAAAAGTTCCATCAAAAGCTGCATAAAAATGAAATCAAGCAGCCTCTGCTGGTGTGATTGGGAATTAAACCAATAAGACACCTTATATCCTAACTGTACTTAACAAAGTAAAATATAAAAAAGTAGCCATGTAGGAATTAACACATTTGCATTGCTTCACAGCTTGTCAACCAC
>WBND01001035.1:18996-30184 GCA_013398595.1 Tychaedon coryphoeus | reverse complement strand
TTTTTTTTGAACAACGCTTGCTCCATCTAGTGGCAGTTTCTCAAGGGAGAAAACCCCCCCACAAACACTCACAAATGTATATAAAATGCATATCGAAATAATATCTCATCTCAAAATCAGGAATGTTGTCATTCAGATAATACAGCTGGTTTAAGAGCTTTTCCCTTTAACAACACTTTCACACAGAAAGAAGTAAAAGGCATATAAAAACATTTTATCTTTACCACAAAATAAAAAGATAAACTTTTTGCTGTAAAAATCCACTGTAACTTTTTGTATATCAAATACATGAAAGCAAATACTTTATTTTTTAACTCTAAAAAGACTTACTTCAACTATCTTTCATGTGTTGATTAGTGTATTTTAGTAATGAATTCCATCAACAAAATGCCTTAACTTGCTGACTATCCAGCTCTACTTGGTAGTGCATTTATTGGTGGTGTCTATGTAGCTGGGCCTGTGACCTGATAGAATTATTTCAGGTACACAAGGGAGAGGTTATTCTTAAACTAATTACACTGGCTGCAGGGTGAGAAAAACCTCTTCTGGCCCAGCTTTGTCTCACAACAATCTCTTGATAAGCAGTTGGAGCAACTGCAAGAAGATCTGTAAATTATTTTCTGATGGCAATAACTGAAGTGCTAATGGCTGGAGATTACTGTTTCAGCAAATTTTTTTTTTTTAAAGTGATTTCCATATTAGGTACAAGTGTATTTTTCCCCATGCTATAAAAGCAGTCTTTCTCACAAAAATGTAAGGGCTCAGGGCACAGTTGATTTTTTTTATATATATATATATTCTGTCACAGCATGCCCTAAAGAAATACGGTATTCAGATTAGCACTTCCATGCACTTTTTAGTCCATTTATATCCTTTTATTTCTCTGCTTGTAAACATGAGATATTGACTACAATCCTGAACTTGAAATCAGGCATTCCATGATATATATTTTGGCAAATTGGATTAGTCACTAAATTCCTCCACATGTTTTCCCTTCTCTAATATGTACTAGTCACTGTAGTAATTAATTTTTGAACAACAATTGAAGCTGACTGATATCTACTGTAGTTTTCCTAAAGGAATTCAGGAGGCAAGTTTAACTAATGCGAAGGTTTAAAAAAAATGAGAGGAGGCTAACTACTTCACATAAAATGTTTTTTTATTTAAGCTTACTTCAAATAATGCCAATTTAATTGGACTGGTTAATAAAATAAATTACGTGAAGGCTACTCAGTTGAACAAATAGACTGTTAAGGAGGGTGGTCATAGAATACCATAAAAAAAATATACTGTTTTACTGGCATATTTATGCCCTTCCCTGACCACTCCATAGGAAGCAAAATGTGCCTTTCTGTTCTCACACTATGCCACGGGCATCAAGTTAAGGAGGCAAGAACTCCTTGCACTGCTATGAATGTCTGACCAGTCAACTCAGTTCAGGTGAATTTTCTCTGCAATTAGAAAATACATACTTAACTGCTGCTTGCCAGGTGCCAGTCCTAGCAGCTGTTGGTATAACATTCTGCCCCACTGAATTCTGTGACATTTGTTAAAGTGAATGATTTAAAAGTTTAGCTAACTTTTTAATCCAGCTTTAGTCACTCTAAGCACATTCAGCCAAAGCTGTTGTGCTTGATTGCCTTGGGGATGTCACACTTATTGTACATTCACAGAATCGCTAGAAATTCAAGCCTCCTGCAATCACTACAGGCAATAAGAGTTCTTCATTTACCATCTGTAACCACTGCAAATTTGTCTACAAACCCTCACACTTCCTGTTTTACTAGGTAACTTATGATTCAAAAACACAAAGATACAAAAAGAGAAATAACAGTTGGAAATTGTAACCAGCACTGTTTTTTAAGTCTTCAGCTAAAATGAAAACAAACAAACAAGCAAACAGTTTGAGGCCTAATACTATTTTTTTTTCTTCTTTCTTGATGGCAGAAAAGGTAGGTTTAAGATGAAAAAAATGATTTTTTAATTCAAAACTATGGAAGGAAACAGAAAAGCTGTACATAAAATGTTCTCTTTTCCAATCACAGAATGGTTTGAATTAAGGTATTCTCTTCACCACATGATGACAAGATTTGGGATTTAGTTTCCCATGGCTATAAAATGGAAAAGTGTCCCAAACAGCCAGCTACTATGTGGTCCCTGCTGGAGCTTGCAAATCTATTCATTAGTGAAAAAAACTACAAAACTACAAAATAAAGTTTTTAAATTCTAAATATCTGCAAACTGGCAGAAAAGCACGCCTTTGGCAAACAAGTGGTTTGCCTTTTTAGCATTGATATTATAAAGATTTTATGTCAACAGTTAAGGATTCTGTTGCTTTGAAAGTCACTTAAGGGAAACATTTTTAATTGTTCAGTGGCATGATATTCAAAGGACTCTTTGGGAGCTGCTAGTGACCTCTACCTTAGGGAAAAGGATTTAATTGCTGAAATAACTGCATGTTGGTCTATTTTCCTATTCTATCTTTAAACAAGAAAGAGGATGTGTTTGTGAACTGCAAATAATTCAAATAGAAGAAATTAATGGGTTAGGGGTATTCAGCTGTAGAGAAACCTGGGCATGACAAAAAAATTTTTTGGTGCATGCCAAAAAATAGGATACCAAATCATTTCCACAATTATTGCTTTTGGCACCTATTTTTATTTTGGGATTTTTACTTACCTTGGCAAAGCCAGTTTAAAAAATGTCAGTTTTACCCAAGATAAATTAAAATCTGCTTTATTTGACATTTATGTTATGCTGATCATTAAAACTATTCTCCCAGATGATAATGGAGATAAAATGCACTCTGTCCTCAATCATTATTGTACTTACCTTAGATTCACCCTCCTCCAAATCTTTATGAGCACATTTTATATGAAGTTAAACAATGCCAAAATTATTCTAATGGTTCACCATTTTTGTGTGGTTGTCTAGCAGCCCAATTAGTCACCACTTACTCTGGAATGTTTTGACTGGATTGATTGATCATGCCAAACTGGAAAGGGCTCAGCCATTATGAGAAGCAAAAGCAGTAGGGATAACTGCAGCCTTGCAAATTGAGTAGATGATTACTCATTAGGTCCGTAAAGAGACAAATGTTCCCTTACATTCATAGCAAGGAAGCACCTCATACTCCCACATCTAGCCCCAACTGGCACCAAATTCACTGCAATTCTACTTTGCATTGCTTTGTACCAGATTATTCAAGGGGGTTTTGTGTAAAAGAGGTATATCTGAAGCCATTTTTAAAAAAAGGAAAATGTTACCACTGAGAGAATTAAGGCCACAGTCTGTTCCTATCTCTCAGATGAATCTCTGAGAGCACTTTTTCTTCAGGAGAAAGTGGCAATTGTCCTTTAAATTCCCAGCTTTTAAAGCTGTCCAGTCTTCCCATTAACTTCCAACCTGCATTGTATTTCCATACCCACACAAAAAAGGGGAAGAGTTTATTTATAACTGCACTTACTATCTCTTTTGCTTCAGGATGTATGAATACAATTACTCAATCCTTGACTGAAAAAGTAATTTCTACCTTTCTACCTTTCTTTTTCCAAAACTTGCAGCCTCTAAACCCAGCTGTCTTGAAAATGGTTGTCTTAATTTCCCACATGCACACCAGCAAATTTCTGCATGCACAAAGCCAGACTTCCCCTTCTCAATTCAGAATGCAATTTTCAATTACCTTCTCATGGCTTCCAGCTACAATCTGGGTTTTCTCACTGCACATAACCCCTGACCTGTTGTGATAACAATCACTCCTATCTCAGAAAATTACAGTCTTTCATTATCACTATATTTTTAAACTTCATTTTAACACCTCTTCTCCCCTTTGACAGATTTGTGGATATTTTTCCTATTCTGGCCTCATGGGTGAAAGATTTAATTTGTTTGCAGAATGGAGTTTCCTTTGCATTCAGAAATTCACACTGCATTGCCAAATTGTCTGTTTCTTTATACACACACTTTGACAATGTGAATGTATTATCCTAAGTTTTGTTTTTGAGCATCTTAAAGCATTAAAAAGTCTGCAATGATATTTGTGCTACCAAAAAAAAATATTACTAATAATAATATTAAAAGGTTCTCTAATGTGTCTTTTTTCTCTCTTCTTAAAGTCAGATTTGACAGATGATTGACATAAGCTCCCTGACTATATTTAAACAAAGCAAGTTTCCTGAGTGGCTTCTCCAGCAGCTCAACAGTGCCAGCGGTGATGCAAGAGAAACTGGAGATCACCATCAGTGTCTAAATTGCCCTACACCTTGACAGAATCACCATAAATAGTACTTTTCTTAACCTGCCAGAAATAAAGCCGAAGTGTTTTTCACATGTGATACCAATTGTATCACAAAGCTCATGGATATGCCAGAAACTATTACTAGAGGAGGTGTTAGAGACAAATATAAAGACTAACATTTAAAGAAAGATCTCTCAGACTTTCTGTAGTGAACCACTGGGATGCTGAGGCTAAATTTTGCCTTTATCAAGCTGCTTTCAAACTAAAGGAGAACAGCCTTTAACTGGAGACAGAATAGAGGGGGAGTTTTGTACTGGTCTCTTTCCCACCCCATGAGCCACCGCTGCACAACTGCAAAACTCAGAAAATTTACTCAGAATCTTTGTGCAGAAAATTTGTCCAAGCACACCTGGACAGACAGACACGTGCACTCACCTGCCCTCTTTGTGTCAAGAAACTTCAAGAATCTTCCAGAAAAAAGATAGAGCATTTCTCAGACTCCTCACAGAAGATATACAGGGGTATTTACTGGAAGAGCCAGGAAAACCAATTTTCCATACATACATGGGCCCCCACCCCTGACAGCACAAGACTGTGTATCATGAGCATAGACCATGATCACTGGTATCACTAGAGCCATGGGTAGTGATTATCTATCTATCTATCTATCTATCTATCTATCTATCTATCTATCTATCTATCTATCTATCTATCTATCCATCCATCCATCCATCCATCCATCTATCCATCTATCTATCCATCCATCTATCTGTCTATCTATCTATCTATCTATCTATCTATCTATCTAATCTCCTATCTCTCTTTGTCTACTTTTACCTTTCCAATTTTCCACTCACATGATGGTCATAAACTCCAAAATGACTGTTGACCTCTTTCCCAATCCTTACAGCATTTTTACCAGTTAGATTTCAAAGCAGTTTCTCAAATAAAATTCATTTTAATATCATTTATTTAGAGTCATGTGTTTTAACCCACCCCAAACGATCTGTTAACAATGAACTTGGTTGCCCTGCCTCAGAGCTGGGTCACAACCATTTCCCTTGGATCTTTTGTATATATTAATAGACCTTAGCATGAAAAAGACACAGATGAACAAAATATTCAGATTTCAGAATGATGTATGGTCTAAGTTTCATACAAGATGCATAAAAATGTACAACCCCTTGCTTGTGAGATGAAATATTTTGTTATCATGCATCAAATGAAAAAAGAAAAGAAAAAGCTGTCAGATTTTTAAATGGTAGAAGCTTAACAGTGTGTTATCCTCACAGCTTCTATGAGATTCCATGTTTTGAGGGGTCTGGAAAAGCATGAGATTTGGATTCATCTCAAGAAGGTGTCATGAGGAACTCCAGGGACAGCCTTACTCAGGTTAGGTGAAAGTTAAATACACTGTCAGCCTGTATGAAGTAACACTGTGATAATGCACATTATGCTCCTATATTAAAATCGATGGCACACAAAGTCATTTAACAGAAATACTTTTAAAACATGACCTGTAATTTGCTGTTGAATGGTAATGACTCAGCAGGTTGCAAAGGCCAAGAATTTAAGCATTAATGAAATGAATGAAAAGAGATTGTGCATTAATTTAAACATCACGAATAGACAGTGCCATAAATGAGGCCTTTTGCCAAGCACCAGCTTGCAGTAGCAAGGATTAGTTGATTTTGGGGGTTTCTTATTAAATTATATAAGTAACAGTGGGAAAAGCTACAACCACCCAACACAGGATGTTTCAGTGTGAGAATTGCACCACAGACCATGTAATGTGCCACTTCCCTGCTGAATGATGGGGTTAAAGGAACTACAACATTAAAAACAGGTATTCTAGAGAGGAGGAGAATGAACATAATCTATTACTTTGCACAAACCAACTTTTCCATGTATTATTAAATTTCCAGGTCACATCTCTCAGACATACAAACATGCCTGCTTGTTGGTGATCAAGCCAAGGTTGTTTTTCTTTCTTGATTGGCCAGACACATCATTTTGACCCTTCTGTTCTCCCAGGTTCACCAGTTGTTGTTATTGGGTCACAGAAATGCCCTTAGTGTTCAGTTCAGGAGTACAACAGTCTGGAGTTATCAATAGGAATCCCAATATATAATTTATAATATTTGTTCCTAAACAATATACAAACACAGACACAGAAGAGCATACACTGAAACAATTGCCTCTCAAGGACTGCCTTTTCACGCATTTTTTTTTCATTACAAGTCTTCTCCGTTAAGGAGACTGGGTAGATTTCCAACATATAACTAAAATAAAATTACTCAGTGTTTTCACAAAATCCACCTTTGCTGTATTTAACAGCAAAATCCTCCCCAGGATCTCAGATCATAAGCATAAATTATGCCCTCAAACATGGGTTCACTGGATTGTTCTTCTAGTTCTGATAGTTCTCTATCAAGGGTCCTTTCTCTTAATGGGCCTTCATTCATCTTCTTATAAAGATGAAAAGCACTAAAAGATGTGCAGCAGCTGGACATCTCTATGGTAAGGTGACAAAAAAATTACCAAGGAATATCTAAAAAAAACCCTCAACACAGAGAAGGCAGAAAAGTTGCACCTACACCAGGCATCTAGAAACAGCAGATAACAATAACAAATGGTTACAGCTACATTATTTCTACTTTACACTCATGCTCCACACAGAAAAGCAAATAGCTTGTGTTTCTGTTAAATACCATAAAGATGGTATTCATCATCTCTCTAGCATAATTTTTCCCTGCTCCCGATTTCTCAGCATGGCTGCTGTCATCCCAGGTATCAAGGGAGAGCATCAGCTAAGCCTGCAAGGTGAGGGCTCTAAGGAGAGGCTGACCTTTCCCAAGAGATGGAGCACAAACCAATTTCTGTTTTCAGATGTTTCCAAAGCACAGACCCCGTGCACAGCATCTTTGCAACAAAAGTCACAGAAGTGATCAAGCCTTTCCTGTGAGAGGCATTTGACAGAATCCCTGCATGACTATGCTTACTCAGCTGTTGACAAAAAAAATCTCATGTATCCGTGCCTCTGCATACTTTTCAAGTAGGGGAGCAGTTTAAAGCAAAATTTATGTCATATCATGTTTTCCAGTGGGACAGCTTCTCAATCTTTAGTCTTTCATAGAACAAAAATTTACCCACATTCAAATATTTAACTTATGAGCTAAATTTTAAGTAAAATTTCTACAGAATGAAAGCAATCCTCTATTTTGTAAAATACTGATAATGTACTTAAATGCTGAAGCACAGGTCAGGTACTGAGTACAAAATATACATTCCTAGCATTCCTGAAAACATGTGAAATATGTATCCATCATTTTAATGACAGCAGAAAATATAATGTGTTGAATTCTTCTGCTTGTCTCAATTTTTGACAACTGTTGTTAATTAGGATCTGTCATACTAGAGTAGGGCATGAAATTTGTATCTAATCTTTCCCAAGGGCTACATATAGCACAAAAGTAAGAATGAACACAGAGCTACTAGAGTATTATATGTTAATTAGGTTTTCTGTCACAGCAACAAATGTTTATTGGCCAAATTTCATGTTAGATGTGGGAAGGGAAAAGGAAACAAGAAAGGGAAAAGGAAACAGGAAGGGAAAGGGGAAGGGGAAGGGGAAGATGCTGAAACCTAAACAAGCATGCATTCCTCTTCCATTTTAAAAGTCAATGAGGCTCAAGTGATCATCACATAAACTACGCTCCTAAAAGTTAACAAAATTTTAAAATAGTAGAGTGTAGAACATTTTGCAACCCTCATTTATACCGCCCTAACAGAATTACAACTAATATTGAGATGGACAGCAAACTGCTTTTCACTTTCAGAGCTGTACTTGAACTGCAACAGACAGTATTTATAAGGATAAAAATTAGGCATATATCCAACCTTTATACTTCGTAACTGTTGCTCCCTTATATCTCCTTACCATAATTCTAATAAAAGTCTATTTGAATGTAACTACTCATTAACTACTCATATAAGTTGTTTTGAAGTTTTGAAATATATGTATGCATGCTACACAATTAAAACTGATATTTTCAATGACTAATTGTGTCCAAAGAGGTAATAGATTTTTTAAAATTACCAGTATTTCACAGAAAAATTATATAATTTTATCTGTAGCATTTCACTTTAATTATTCTGTCAAAGTTTTAAAAAAACTCCTTCCTTTGGTTATTTTATAGTGGGACTTATCTTCACACAGGAACCTTAAAACATGGCTGAAAAAGTATCTGGTTGGACAAACGAATATAATTTGCCATCTTTCACAGAAACCAATAGATTTAAGGACCAGAAGAGGGCACAAAATATTTGATTAATCCACAGTAAGTATTGAGAATTATTTTTATAATGTCACAATTCTATACATGCATACTTATATTTGTATAGTCAGCTTATAGGTTTCTCCTAATTTTACAATATTTTCTTAAATTCCAAAATAAATACAGATTAGGAAGTGTAATTGGCTTATTTCAATAGTAAGTTTTGTATCTTGGGAAGTTTCAGTGAACATGGATTTCATTTAGAGGGAAGTAACTTTTCACATAGTTTATAAAGTCACACTCAGGATTTTTATCTTTTCCATCAGATATTTTAAAATAAATACATATTGGCCACTACTTCATTGAAAAAAAATTCAAGTTTTTCTTTATGCAACCATTTTAGATTAAAGCCTGAGACACAGAAATAAGGCCATGGGGCTGGAAAACAGACTTCTCAGGTGGATTTATTTGCCTGGAATACGTGGGTCTTGATAGTACTTTAATAATGAAAGAAAAATTCATTGAAATCCATACACTTTTTTAGAAGATAGATATTAAACATAATGTTCAAGTGTTGTTTTGCTGAAGATCAAAACACAGCAAGAGCATTCTCCTCTTGTATAACACAATTTTGGCCCTGCATCAATTCATTTGTTCAGACTTAGAGACAAAATTCATGCCAAGAACTTTAATGAAGCCACATCTTTTTCAAAAAAACTTAAGGTTTCAGCTAGCCTATGAGTACATTTTCTGTCAATAACAGAAGTGAGAACTTCCCAGCGAGCTAAGCCAGAAAATCTGGAAAACAGTGAAGAACAGAATGGATCTGTATTCTAATGTCAAAATTTACCCTCTAGACCTCTTCCTTGGAAATTAAGGAATTCAGAAAATATTTTGCTTTTCCTTTCTTCTAGAAATTTGGTTTACTGTGTTTTGTCCTATTTCAACAAAAGCAATACTGCAAACAAAAATCTTAACTTGTCTCAAGATTCCTTTCAAGTTTGTAACCATGTTAACATTGTTTCCAGCAAACATTGAAAAGATGGGTTACTGTTCTGACATAGAAACAAGACCGTACACGCACATCTAAGCCCACCAAGTGATTTTTTGTGCAGAACTTTATGTTGTGGCAGCAGTACCCAGATGGCTAAGAAGTTACTCATTGCCTTGATCCACGAGTAACCTCTCAGACACGTTAAGATCAGTTTGCAGCACTTTAGGTGGGTTTAGCAGCACCAGTTAGCCAAAAGGTTTTTCTCCAAGGTACATTTCTATCCTTCTTCCCACATTTAATGTCTTTATTAATTGTAGGGCTGCACATTACTGGGAGAAGGATATTATTCAAGAGGGAAAGGTTTCCTTCCTTTACAGACGAAACAGACAGTTTAGAAAAGAACCTGATTTTATCACATATTTTATTAAACTATTCATTTTTCTTTTTAATGGCTGAGAACTGTTTCCATGACTTTCAAACCTCTTTCTAACCATTTGTATTCAGAAACCTGTGTGTGCATCCAGTGCATACATGAAGAGCAGCATTACAAAGGAAAGCCTCAGGAAATCATGTATCCTATTCTGCCTGAAACATTGCTTTTTAATTCTGCAGGGTTCCCCAACATGACATACAGACATCTACACAGGTATTGAGGATGCTTCTTTACAAACCACAGTACAATATCATATTCCAACCAATTGACTAATTTCAGCACACAGTATAGAAATGACAAATTGCTGAGATGATGCACCATATCTTCTGATACCTCACTGTGTGCCCCATAAAGTGCTGTACTGCTCCATAGGGGTCAGTCAGCACATTTAGAGGCAGCTAAAATATCCCCAGACTGTGTGGTCTAAAACTTTGCCACTATTGTCAACAATATACTATGCACTACCAGCAGTTCTCACAAAAATTGTTTCTATTTGAATACATATATTTCCTCTCTTGTCCTCAAATAAAAAGGAAAAAGAAACCAATTTTTCACCAGAAAAAGTGTCAGTTGTCTCACAGTGCTTCTATGGAAGACAGTGTTAAATCTTGCACTTACCTGAACAACAGCAGGATTTCACCAACATCAAGTACTCTTGGAAAAACCTAGTCTTCCTCACTAGTGTCTTGAGAATACAAACACAAGGATCAAGTTGTTGCTGTATATGTTTCATAACATTTTCTGCAAGGGATAGCACTATTTCTTGTTTAATGAGCTGTGACATTTGGTGGTGAAATCAAACCTGTTGCTCTAAAGGTTGCTACTATGCAAGCTCTGATGGAGCAAGCAACTGAAAATTTAGATGGATTTTTTTTTCTTCACACTGTGATACAAAAGGAATAAAAAATTAAATCTAAAATCTGTTCTTCCCTTAGTGTTGAACCATAGGCATGCACCAGAGAAGCATGACAGCATTTTGAAACCCCTCAGTTATTTTTGGTTGGGACACAGGCCGGAGCATAAAGTAAAGCTTAGAGTACTTTTAGTCCTCCAGTATGGTATGGCTATTGTCCTCTCTGACCATGGCCTGAGAGGTGGACAGCAGGTTGATTTCCTTGCACCTTTTCTCTGTACCTTCCCTGTCTTCACACAGCAAGGAGGAGGACATTTGCTACTGAGAGGTGGTTTTCCACAGAAGCTATTGGTGTTCCTTGGCCTTGATTTTGAGGGAGGGAGGGAGGGAGGGA
>WBND01001035.1:4022-18842 GCA_013398595.1 Tychaedon coryphoeus | reverse complement strand
GAAGGAAGGAAGGAAGGAAGGAAGGAAGGAAGGAAGGAAGGAAGGAAGGAAGGGAAAAACCTAAACTTTTCTTTTCTCTGAGGTATTAAAAATATGCTGTACATCATCCTCTCCTGCTCTACCACATGGATGTTAATTAGGTGATTTCCAAATCAACAGCAATTATAATGTAACTTGCTTAAATGTTCTGAATGAGAAGACACTAATGGACTGAAGGATGGCAGTGAAGAGCTTTTGTCTCTGAGCTGTTCTTAAATGGAACAGAGCTAAAATTTTCCAGTAGCTGTTTGATGGTACATTTTGGGTTTGTTTGCTGCACACATTGTTGGCAATACAGGGCAGTTTTCAGTAGTGCTGAGCTGCACTGACACAGGGTCAAGGCCTTTTCTGCGCCCCATCCCACCAAGCTGACTTGAGTAAGAGGCTGGGGCAGGGGACACATCTGCAACAGCTTACTCCAGCTGTCCCAGTGGATATTCCATACCACATGAGGACTAGCTCAGCAATTAAAAGCTGTAGGAAGAAGAAGGAATGGGAGACATTTAGAGTTATGGACATCCAGAATAATGGCATTTGCCTTCCCGGGTGGCTGTTATGCATGGTTCAGCCTTGCTTTCCTTGAGATGACAGAACATCTGCCTGCCCATGAGAAGTGATGGGTGAATTCCTTGGTTTGCTTTGCTGGTGTGCACAGCTTTTGCTGCTCTTCTGATTCTCTTCCTCATCCCCCTGAATGAAAGCGAGTGAGTAACTATGCAGAGCTTAGTTGCTGGTAGGATGCTGCTAGAGATACTGACTGATAAGATCAAGTTTTTCTACACAACGTGAAAAGTAAAATCAAAGAAATTCTTTTCTCTAAATCAATTTCTGTATAATTTCAAAACTTGCATCTCTATACCAAAATATACTCTTCCCAGATTCAGCTGAGATTTTAATATTAAAAATAATATTAAAAATGGTATTTGTTTAATTTTAGATATTTCCTGGGGACACTGGTGCAATCATTATTATTCAGGGAATAATAATGATTTGGAGTTTGAGAATTTAGTGGTATGAGGATCAGGCACTCTTAGTCTGCATTTTTCACCTCAAAAAAATACAATACCTATGTCAGAGTACAAGTAGTCAATTTGCAATA
Source organism: Tychaedon coryphoeus (assembly GCA_013398595.1). NCBI lineage: Eukaryota > Metazoa > Chordata > Aves > Passeriformes > Muscicapidae > Tychaedon > Tychaedon coryphoeus. Next base: position 17,704 of record WBND01001035.1, on the reverse strand, counting down.
ACAAAAAATACATAAATATAGTTTATATTGCCTAATCAATTTACGTTACAGCACAGGGTTCATTATCTTAAATAAATTAAAAGGAAATAAATTTTGTAGATAGTGAATCTAATTTAGTGATTGAGTAAAATAAAGATATCTTCAGGGGAAAAACATGGATTTATTTGCATGTGGTAAAGTTGAGAGAGAATTCTATGCATCTTATACAAATAGCAGTAGAAGTATGAAGTTAACAAATGTCTGATCACATGAGGTCTTTTGCTTAGGCTGTGTTTTGGAAAAGTTTTGCTAATAACTGCCAGTAGTACTAATGTTCTTTCAATCCAGCTGTGCAAAACTTTTAAAAACCTATGTAATCGAGCAATATTTCGAATCACTGAAATAGGTATTTGAAAAGTGATCAGATATATTAGATCTGATAAAAGAAAGTATTTTGTAATAAGAAAACCAAGTGGTTCACTACATCATAGCAAATGCCAGAAACAAACATCAGTAACATTCAAAAAAACCATATCCGAGTTTTTCATGGCAAATATTTCTAACACCAATCAGCCATTTAATACAAGATAAAGACACTTTAGAGAAAGTCTGCTTGCAAACAAGATTGTTATTTTCTGATGAGTCTAGAAACTAGCACTAACTTTCAAAGATTATTCTTTACAATAGATCTCCTGTGTTAGAAAGAAAAGACAAAAAACCAAAAACAACAACAAAAAGAAGGAATTCAGAGACTTTCTTTTTTTTTTTTTTCTTTTTGTGTCTTCAACAATTACTCCAGCAGAAATATATTTTCAAGCAAGTTGCAGAAAAGCAGAAAAAAGGACAACAATTTAACTGATGGCATGGTTTTGCAAATTATACTGTAAATATAAATAAGGCTTTCCCAGAGCAACATATAAATTGGATCCTTTCTAAACTCCCAGAGTGGTTCAGGGAAAAGCTATCTGTATTAAATAAGTATCCAATTCTTACTGTTCAGTCAACTTACAGCATCCAGTAAAAAAAGCTTTTGAAGAATTTACAATAAGCTGGAAGGCATCCAACAATTACAGAAGGAAGAAAACTTAACAAGCAGAAAAAAAGTTAAGTGTGAATACTACTGTTTCCAAACAATGCACTCTGTCAACGTGGATATTAGGCAATATATACAGGCATATGTTTCATGTATTGACATACAGATGAATGCTTGTATCAACTTATAAATTAGTATGGGGAACAAAGCTGGTGGTAGATAATGACAATTTACAAAAGCAGACAATAATGCAGACCGGATTCACAATTAAAATACAGCATTTATGTACAACGTGCCACAGCTTGCAACACTAGTGATTGCAGGCAGAATATTAATTTGCAAAAGGGTTTAGACTTCAGGATAATTAGAGACAGAAGTAGAGAGAAGTAGAGATAATTGGATAAGATATCACAGAAACAGCAGAATAATCACTATGAAGTAGAAACCACAGTCCCCCCAAAAAAAGATAACAAAATCAAATTGTAAATACCTTCTGCACCTTAGAGGTGCTTTGAAGCATTTTTTTGCAGGAGTTTTTGGCATACTAAATCAGAAATAAAAAACACATATACCCAGGAGCAAAAAATCTCACCAAACCTACACATATCTATATGCTCTATAGTCTTTAAAATTATTGGATGAGATTTTTTTCAATTAGATAAGATACACCATGAAAAATTATTTTTAATTGATCCAATTAGATGTAAGAATGTAGCATAAATATTTTTTAAATCCTCTCTAAAATATATTTCTCCTTCTACCATCCTAACAATAAGATTTGTCATACTATGTCTCCAGTTTCAAAAGAGAAACCTAACACCTTCCCTTCTAAAATAAAATAACAAAAAAAAAAAAAGACAGAAGAATTACTCTCTTTCTTATATATTTTATGTTTCTATCCTATTAGTCCTCTCAGAAAAGAGGTCTTCATGCTTCCTTTCCTTTTACTAAAGGGAACAGGTTCGATTAAATAACTTGCCTGACCAGCAAAAGACATTAGCTGGAACACCATGTTTGCTGAAACCAGTTGTGAGATCCACAATTACAAGACTGTGGGTTAGAAGACTCTTGTGTTATTTTTACCCCTTCCCATAAAGGATATATCTCTTGGTATCTAAAAAGCTGCTATTTTTGAATCTTACAGATTTAGAAATTTAAATGGTTTCTAAACAGACAATATATTGATGACTACCTGCAGGAAGGCTTCAAACTATTAAAAACTGGGCAGGAGGAATCACACTTGAGATAGGTAACATGAGATTTATTAAATAATAGAAATTCAAAGAACTTAAGCAGTTTGTAATTATTGAAGTAGCTGGAACAAACAAGATCTATATAACACAATATATCAAAACCCAAACTAACATTTTGACTGAAGTGTAATGCATTCAGACTTTGGACTGAGCCATGTATAGTGTCATAAACAAATTTGCAACAAATTCAGAGAAAAAACCACCAAAAGAAAACAAAACAAAACAAAATCAACAAAAAAACCCAAACACACAAAGAAGACAAACAATACAAACAAGTCACCTTCAGTGGTGGAGTCACTCACTCACTAACTCCTGCAGATGATGATTTCAAAAATATCCCTCTAGGGGGTTAAATGCCAGATCCACAGAGGACCTTCCAGCAATGACTGCTCCCTTGCATTCAGAAACACAAGCCCAAAAATCTTGCCCAAACTCACGAATATTTGATTTTATGAGATAGATTCCACAACTCCAGAGGATTTGATCTGTTACTTTACTAGGAGGTGATCTGTTTTATCAGGGAAGAATAAATCCTCGGAGACTGACAAAAACACACCCTTCCCAACAAAGCAGAAATACTTCAAGCTGCAAACACACATCTGTGTTTGAATTAGATTAATACACATAAGCCTTTGTTTGCTTTAACAAAAGTCACAACAGGTAATTTTGTCATCGTATTTCAGAATGAAGTGGCTCTTCTCCCTTCTACAAAAATGTTAGCATTAGGAACTCCATCTGTAATATTAATTACAGCAGTTTATACTTAGCAATGAGCATTTGAACCCAGTGTTTCAAAAAAAAAAAAGAGGACCTAGCTAATCCACTTATTTTAGTTTTGTACAAAGGAGTTCAGTTGCCTTGCAGCAGGGTAAGAAAGAGGATTCTCTACCCTCCTGACATTGATTTCAATGCCAGTTAGGATATAAAAAGAATGGCACTTTTAACTCAGCTGCACTGAACTATTTCTGTGATGAAACTGTGTAATAAATCCTGCTTAATTTAATAGGTACGTTTTACTTACATCTAATACTTATTACTGACAGAAACTCAATTCCAAATTCTTTAGGCAAGAGATTATTTTTTCCACAACATATTTTTAACATGCAGAACAAAAAGGTTGAGATTCAGAAGAGAAACAACTGCAACAGACAGAATCCACTTGTGAATCAGCTTGACATTTGCTCTAGACAGCTATTTCAGAACATTACTGTTTAACTTTGGGTCACCCAATTAGATGCATAGTAAGTAGGTACTGAGAGAATCCCTAGTGGTTTTGTATCATGTCCAGAGCAGGTAAATGACAGGTTTTTCTGCATCAAATTTGCTAATAAAATATTTTTGCAGACTTCAGGGTGATGGAGAAAAGAATGAAAATGCCTCTTCCCAGCCAGTTTCTCCATTCTTGCTCTCAACCATTTTTTGAGAATTCAACATTTCATTATTTAATGTGCCAACTACAGTGTAATTAGTCAGCAAAGCCTCAGTACACAAAGCTAGTCTGATAAGTTTGGTATTATGAAGAGTTTGCTATTGCTTCGCTTTATGGAGCTGTAAATAGGAACGTTACTCTTGCCAGCCTTTTCTAAATTGGGTATGACAGCTTTGATTTTTTTATATGAAATATAATACATCAGGTTGAACAGCTGGATAAGCTAGAGTTTTAACCACTTACAAGGTTTTGCAAAATATTAAATCAGAAATTTATTCACTGTATAAGCTATATGCTTTGCAGTTGCAGTCAAAAAATTTCAAAGCTTGAATAGAACTCATTTGTAAAAGCAAATATATACTCTAGCAGGTAGGATTGTGTGTTTATATGTATTTTAATTTTCATTTTTCATTTTAATATATACAGGCAAGAGGGGACTGTATGTATCCACATGTAGACATGTGCTTGTGTATGCCATCTCTCACATACATGTGCACAGAAATCACTGAATGCAGATGGTTGGGTTTGGTGGGATTTTATAAAACCTCAGTGGGAATTCAAGATGCCTGTAAACTTCCTGTAATCACCCTTCCACAAATTCCTGTAAAGGCTTCCTAGATTTTATCCTGTGTGAAATCAAACATGAAAAAAATAGAATAGAATAGAATAGAATAGAATAGAATAGAATAGAATAGAATAGAATAGAATAGAATAGAATAGAATAGAATAGAATAGAATAGAATAGAATAGAATAGAATAGAATAGAATAGAATAGAATAGAATAGAATAGAATAGAATAGAATAGAATAGAATAGAATAGAATAGTTCCTTCAGTAGGGATCTACAGTGATCATCAGGTTCAAGTGGCTGACCACTTCAGAGTGGACCAGAAGTTAAAGGCTGTTATGAAGAGCATTGCCCAAATTCCTCTTTTAGAGAGATTGACAGGCACAGAGCATCAGTATATTGTTTGCACCTTAACTCAGGCACAGGCAATTCTTATAACTGGATCACAACATGAGGGCAAGCAGCATGGTTGCTTTTTTTCTGGCTGCTTAGGCCAGGCAGCCTAATGCATGCACTGCTGCCTGGTTTTATCCCTCCCAGAGGCAGGACTTAAAACTTCTCGTTCATGAACCTCTAGGGGTTCCTGCCTTGGTGGGTATGATCCTGGGGTGACACAGAGAACAGCACCAAGTTGTGACTCCAGGCAGAAGAGGGAGGGAGGGAATTTGTTGCAGCTGTGGTGAGGCTGCACCCAGCAGCTCAGGCTGGTAGAAGAGCAGAGAACCAGGATGTGGGGGCAGAGGCTGGCATTGAAGAACTCATGAGTGCCCTGGGTTGATGAGCTGTGGGGCACAATCTGGACGTGGAGACGCCCAGCTGGAAATATCTGTCCTGAGACCAGCTACACAGAGGGGCCTGGAGAAGGCCAGCAGTAGCCTTCAGAGGGAAAAGGAAAATAGTCCGGAGCAACCTGGTACACACAGAAGGACACCTCCCCAGACATCCCCACCCACCATCAAAAAAAGCAAAAAACCATGAGGACTGCTCATGCCCTGCTCATAGCACTGAGACTTTTCCAGTAGCTTTCATGCATTGATTTTATTTATAGTTTGATCTGGAGGGCTGGGAATCCTTGAGGGCTGGTGCCTTCCCCAGCTGATGTTTCAGTCCTGGTTTGGTTAGCTTACCCAAGACACCGTCAGAGGTGATCAATGCAGTATCAACCTCTGATTAGCTGAGAGGTGTGAGGGCTATTTGTCCTCTTCTGGCACACAGCAAAGCTTTCACTGCCCCAGCTGGAAGTGGAGGGCCTAAGCAAAGCCTCCCCTGATTCCCTCTGGGTCTCTGTGCTCTGCAGGGATGGCAATCACAGCAAAGAGGGGTTTCTGGTTATCTGCAGTGAACTGTGGCCACCTCCGCTGGCCACGGAGGAGGCGGTGGGGAGCTCACTGGCACTGGGCTTGCAGCGCTGCTGAAGGAGGCTGGCGTGGGAGTGGGACTCTCCTTGGGAGGCAGCGGGGCCAGGGACACATGCAGGCTGCTCCCTTGTCCCTGGTGGCACAGGTGCCCTGCCAGCCCAGCAGACAGCAGCCTCTGGTGCACCACTGCACAGCCGTGGGTGCACGCTGTAGCACAAATATCACCGTGGCAAGGATATTCAGCTCATGATGGACACAGGGCTGCAAGATCTGGAGGAGTGTTGGGTGGCTCTGGAAGCTATTGATCCAGTTCAGGGCCTGGAGGTCTGGAGGTTGCCACAGGATGCCTGGGCACCCTTTCTGAAGCCCATCTTTAGGGTGTTTCTTTTCATTTTCCTTTTTTCTCCAATATAAAATTTGTCAGCTTAGAGAAAAACATTCCAAGTGTAACTATGGTCTTTTGCAGCACATTATGGCTTTGCCCCAAGGACAAGAACATTTTACCTAGTCTCCAAGCTTGCAAAACTCCCCTGAATCCTTAAGAAAATTTATTTCTTTTCATTCCTTCAGGCCTGGTGGGACCTGCTCTCTCATCTGAGAAGGCACCACACGGTGCTTGTGCTATGTGGAGGAGTGGCAGCTGGTCATCTTGCTACTGAACAGCGTTCAACACAAGGCACCAAACAAACTCAGCCTGCCACAGGAAACAAACCAAAGTCACTAAAACAGCCTACTTTTGTATTTTTTTTCTTTTTTTTTGGTGGGGAGGAGGTGGGGTGGGAAGAGGACACACTAAGAAAAAGAATAAAACTAAAGATCTAGACTTTCCTCTTCAACAAAGCAGAGTGGCACACGTATTGTAGGAGGCAATTATCCTGTGATTCTACCTATAATAATAGTTTAAAGTGTATCTACAGGGAAATTAAAGACTGTAGTCTTCTAGTCTCCCAAAACATTTCACTTGTGGTAGAAAATCTTATATACAAATAGAATCTTTCACTGAACATCTGCACTCTCTAGGTGCTCATCGGATGATCTTCATATTCATCTCATAAATATATACATGACCTATAAAAATGTTTCTAGATTCACTCTCAATTCCAGTAGTATCTTAGAATACTTTCTGCAAAACTTCTTAACCCATATATGTGCCCTGTAGCCTAGTGGCTAGCTGTGGGAATTCTTGACAACTATAAAAATATAATTTTTAGCTTTGTCTCTTATCAGAAAAGCATAAAGAGTTTTATCCAGTGAAGACATTTTGACAGTCATTAGTCTCACTCAAGGAATGCCAAACTCATATATTATACTATAGTTTCAACAGTGGAGAATCTGACAAATTATAATAAGGGAAATTTGGGGGGGGGAGGGGGGGGAGGGGGAAGAACAGAAATGAAATAATACTCCTTTAAGTTGTTAAAAAGTATGGCTAAATGATACAGCTCCTAGAATGCATTGGCACTGGCATTCCCTACCAACTTCCTTGGCTTCAGAGCTGTAGAGTAAGTTTGTGGGCCCTGAAAATATAACACTGCATCCATAAATTTAGGTCCTCACAGACAAGAGTTTTTTTTTTTTCCTTGAACTGCTGTCAAGAAACTAGGCAAAACAGATTCTATCAAATCTGTTTATTGCAAATCAAACATTTCTATTTTAAGAAAAAGATATCTTTGCTTTATTACTTTTAAAGTGAATTAACAGAACATTATAGTGGCAGCTGGGAAAGGAAGGCCCATGGAAGTTTCAGTCTATCCTGTTATCTTCAACAGAGATCAGAATGTTGAATATATAGCTATCAGACAACTTGGTCTGTACAACTAGCATTTCTGGACATAATCTGGCTCTTGTTTATTCCCTATATTATTTTTTTTTTATTTTCTAGAATTAAAAACAAACATAGATAAACTAAAAACTAAAAAAGTTTATTTACCTGTATTTTTTCTATAATTCATAGGAATCACACCAAAATAAAAGTGAAATCACCTAAACAAAAAACATTGATTATAGTATACACAAAGTGTTTATTCACACCTCATAAGTAGGGTGGAAAGATTAAGAATTGCCAGTCCTATAATTATTAAATACAGCAATCACACTGTTTATTAGAAGACGTATTCCAGATGGGCTCAAAATAAATGAAACTCTAGTTAATAAATATACATCAAAGTGCCATTTTAATCTAGCTTTTTCATAATACTTCATATAATAATACTGAGATAATGGGGTGCATTTTCACTTTTGTACAACATGTCAATTCCATCTTAAGGCTTTTTTGTTTCTGCTGTGAATATCATCCACAGCTTTAGTTCAGTACCATCTGCTATACACCTTAGGAATCCCAAACAACAGCCTTTCCCTTCAGAACAACAATCACTTGGAGTCGTAAAATCCCCTACTGTGTTGGTATAATTTGGGAGGCATCACACAATCGCAAATTTCATTTAATGCTTCTCCATCAACAATTTTACTTAATTTTTTTCCTTCATTTTTATTAGCATTTTTAACCTGCTAGATAGAATTGGTGTCTTTTTTTCTGCTGATTTGAAAGTGATAAAACATGCAGGAGAGACAGCATGTTAAATTTTCTGTGCTGTGATACTCACTTGCTCAGATGTTTATGAAGAATTGTCACCTTTCTGGAAACCCTTGTCATCTGTTCCCCAGTTCCTAAAGATAAGGAAAGATATGAGGGCAAATTCCAGTTCTGAGGTGGCAAGTGGTGTGAAGACAATTGAGCGAAGACAAAGCTAGGTAATTTTTTTTTAAATATCCTTTGAAACAATGTTTCAAATGTTTCAAATACTCAGTCTTCATCTGTCCAAAAGGAAATTACTTGTTTTAGAAATTTCCCTTAAGATTTGAAAAAAGCCTTTAACAACTCTGTAAAATCTTCTAAACTGAAAAAAATAAAGCATAGTCGCTTTTTGCAGGATGCTCCAAGATGCAGTAAGGCAGTACTAAACCTTGTGAAGCCAGTTGCAGAAGCTGAGATGTGTGTGGTGCAGGTACATAAGTTGTATCTAAACAAGTGAGCTGGGACCAGAAACATCTTGCACAGACCCTCATATGGTAAGCAGGGTAAACCAGCCTGTAAAGTTTAACCGGACTGGGAAAGGACTAATTCCAGAATCCAGCCTAGCTTCACTAGCTCTTGTTTATTCTACAGTCTGCACTGCAACCCATCCATGCACAGACTAAGTGCTTGGGAGCTCTGCTTAGTTTTCATTAGTACCCAAAGCATATCCTAGCTTTGTAGCTGTGTGCATCCTGAATTTTTCCTGTTTCACAGTTCAGCATCACAGAGCACAAGTACTCACAAGACTAGACTGCACTGCTGTATAATTAGGAGTGTTGCCATCACAGGGCACTTCAAGTATCACTCTTACCCATAACATTTAATTTTCTTTAGTTTGCTTATTGATGCAGGAAATTATTAAAGCAAAAATTAAATGAAAATTGACTCCAGCTATGCTAAAAATGTAAGTAGTTTCTCAACTGTTTAGTCAATTTCTGACTGAAAATACACTGTACTTTCTGTGTTTTGTGAAAAGAGAAGGGCATAACAAGATTATGAATTAAGGCATTGTTTGAGGAGATATGAATAGCTAAGCTGACCTTGTCTACTTGAAAATAACCAGAACTGTGGTTATGGTCTAGGAAACTTACTTACAAAAAGCCAACAGTAATCAAGACTGTTTGGATACAACATAAATAAATTATGATAGCACAATGCACTTCAGGCTGGGGTTGCTTTTTTTTTTTTTTGGCTGAAAAAGCCAATTAAATAAAATTCCAGGAATCACTGAACACTTACTGAAACCTACAATAAGCTCCAACAGCTAGTATGAGATGACAAATAAAATTATCTCTGTTTGAAATGATTACTCTAGATTCCCACAGCTGTCATGGTGCAGAAATAGAAAGGATATTCTTATGTTCTTCTCTATTTATTCTTCTTTCTATCTACATTTTATTATTATTATTATTATTGGTTGTTTGGTTTCTTTTGGTAATTTCATTGATGATTTTGTTGGTTGCTTGATCTGTTGTTACACAACAAGCTAGATATAACACAGAATTAAGTGTTTTGTACTTTATAATAAACTATGCCATGTCACATACAGTTTTGTAGGTCTGTACAGGAATTCTACACTTACAGTATCACAGAATGGCTTGGGTTGGAAAGAACATTAAAGATTATTTGGTTCTAACTTCCTTGCGATGGGCAGGGAGACCTTTCACAAGACCAGGTTTCTCAAAGCCCCATCCAACCTGGCCTTGAACACCTCCAGAGATGGAGCTGGAACCCACGACTTCGACAGAAGTCCTGAAAATCTAAACAAGTATTTAGATACCATGACTTTTCAAAGCAATTTTCCCTTCAGCAGTGAGTTTTTTACCATGATTCAGGACTCAGAAGTTCACCATTTAATTTGAAAATTTTTGAGAAAGCAAGTTACTACTGCACGCTTTTGAAATTAGTTGCAGCCTGCTCCTCTTGGGCAATTTCATAGTCATCTGTGGCCCTTCAGATCATTTGCTCTTTATCTTTCACTTCTTGTTCCAAGGCATTAATATGTATCCTATGTTGCTTCAGTAGTTCTTTCTTTTCATGTTATGAGTTAATTTTTTTCTTCTGAGAATAAATACTTTTTGTTTAACCTTCTGATATTCCTATTAAATGAACACACAGCAGGAGATAGCGAGAAATAAGAAACCATATGTTAGAATCAACAGAAAAAAAAATTCTCCTTGATCACTGCATTCAAAAGAATACGAGCTGGGAAGGCAATTATACATAAGATATTATGGTCTTCTTTGTACAAAAAATGAACTTTGTTAAGTCTCTGTGTTACATTGCCTTAACTTGAATTCTTTCATAACCTGTTAAGATTTGTCTGGTCCAGTGGAAACCTTAAAAAAATGCTTCTCACTTTCAGCCACAGTGCCAGAAAGAAACGTGAGATACTTCAGCTCCATGGCTTTGTAACTATATTTACACCATAACTTTTTTGTACATGTATTAGACCTCCTAGATAGAGCATAAACAGGGATTATACAATGTGTCACTTTGAAGCAATAGACAAACTTATTACCTGTATTCCTCCCTGGAAGATATAAGGTTCTCATACTTAGCACCTGAAGGCCACTGTTTAAAGCAAAGAGCATATTAAAATCAACTTTTATTTACCTGATTCGAATATGAATTAATCTTTTAACATCTATAAGTTGAAGCGTTGTATTTTAGGTGGTAGTTTTCTCTGACATTAGAATTCACAAGCACACTTGCATGAATGCAAAACAAGTACCAAGAGAATCCTGCACACAACAAGGCAAATCATCACACTGATAAAGCCCCAGTGTCATCATCATATTGACGGCGAAATTAGAGCTGGTGACACACAATAAAGAAAATTGCATAGAAGAGTTTGAAGAACAGGTGGAAAACAAACAAGCAAACAAACAGAACACCAACCAAAACCCAAACAAAACAATCTGGCTTAACTTATGATTGTATTTAATGCTCAAAAATGTAGATTTCCTTCTTTAATTTCTTTTTTCACAAATTTAAAAATATGGAAATCTTTTCTAAAAAGAGGGGCACCTACAGAGTAACTAATTCATGTAATGGATGAATTCTACTGAAAAAGTGATAATTAAAGCAGGAAAATATTTTTTGTGTCAGCTTCAGAATAAATGTAAACTGCTCTCTTGCATGTCTGGTTAGCCTTTTGAAAGTTGAAAAAGTAGGGAGAAAAGAATCATCTTACAAATTGCGAACAGGTCTCTGTCTCTCTGCTCAATTAATATTTAAACTAAGTGTAATTGTACATAAGGTATGCGTAACAACAGTAATAACATCCTGTTCAATTCCCTGCAATGGAAATCTTCTGCTGTTGCGGTATATAATGTCACCAAATTTTAAAAAATTGAATGAAATTAAAGGCAAAAATACGGTCCCTTAAGAAGCCTTATAAAATGAAAAAATGAGTACCTGACAGGACCTCAGGCAGTTTTCAGTTTTCAACTGTAAGATGGCCAAAGGTTTAACAAAGGATGGCATTCATCACATAGACCTGTTTCCTGATCCATGCAATAAACTTCTCACAATAGAAGGGGTGCAAGATGCAATTGCAACAACAGATTTTTAAATTCATAAACGTTTTTGAGCTCATAAACTCAATGCTTCAATGCAGTAGGAAAGAACTACAAATTTTGAGTCACATAGGATTAAATTGAATGTCGTGATCTCTATGATTGAAGGAAAAATTATTCAAAAGGCCTGCTAGGGACATCAAAATTTTTTGTGATTGTAGCTGACTGGTTAGCAAAAATTCTGTTATTCTGCCACAGATTAATATAATATTTTTGATTATTTGGAACATTGGTACCAGTATCAAAATTTTCAGTCTATTTTGCATACATAAGCAGTCCACTTCTCAAAAAAAGACCTCAGTTTCTTGTCAATTAGAATGTTATGAAATTATACCACAAAACTTATAAACATCATCAACAGACATCTTACTCCATAGTATAGTTAGCTGACTACTGTGTCATATGTCATTAGACCTGAGCATTGCAATATTTTCTTTCTTGATACCCATTCTCATAAATTTCTTTAAGCTCTAGGTAAAACAGGTTCTGGAAACAGCTTATTATCTTTTAAACAAGATTTTTACTGATTTAAAACTTACCTTGCATTTTTTAATCACAAATACCAAGACACGATTCCATCTAAAAGAAAAAATGATAAAAAAGATATCACAGATTGTTTTTAATCAGTGTGAGATGGGCAACAAAAAACTATCGGTTCAACCATATTTTGATGGATTGGGGAAAAGAATAAACCATCCACTTAGTCTTTTAAAATCAGATTTCTCCAGGAATTTTCACAATGTGAAAGGCATTTCTAATCACATCAAAATTGAAGATTTCAGCTTCCATAAAAAGATTTTATTACAACTCATAGATAGCTAGCATCCAACTCACAGTTTGTTGGTTTCACAGAATTCTTTTTCCTATTGATAATTTAATTCTAATTCTATATATACAAAAACTTTTGCCCTAAACATGACTTGAAACCGATTTCCTTTTATTCTAATTACTTCTTGGTTTTTGGTTTGGTTTGTGATTTTTTTGTTTGAGACTTTTGATATACAAACCAGTTGCATTCTTCAAATGCACAACATGATCCTCTAGATCAGAGGGCTGAAGGAGAGAGAAAGGAAAGGAAGGGCTTATAGAGAAGGACACACTAATTCATCACCCAGTCAGTCTTCATTGATTAGGTTACTGTCAAGTCTTTATTTCTTCTACCTCTTCTGAAATAGTGATTTCTTCTTGAAGATAAGTTGCATTTAATTTTCTGAGGCAAAGAAGGACATAGTAGGCATGGAAACAAAAAGTTATGTCCTTTAGGGGAGTGACAATGTCTACAACGTCTACAGCAAGTTAACATGAAAATATCTGATAGGCACTTAATGGTTATTCAGAAATAACAGTCAAATTATTCAAAACAAACCTTTCTCAGTCAGAGTTCAGGGATTTACATAATTGAGAAATAAACATGCAATTATGGGTCACTGATGGCACAGCATTAAGGTACTTAAGAGGAAATATCTCGATATCATTGTATTTAAACCAAAAATATGGAGTAATTTCAGGGCAATAGATGTAGCATATTAAGCCTGAGTCTACAGAAATATGAAACCTATGAAAAACCTCATTCTATGCACCAGAATAAAGTACAAATCCTCAGCTGCTAAAAGCCTACACAACTTCTGATTGAAATGGAGCTACATCAATTTCAATAGCTAGAAACAGAGCAATGGGAGAATAAGTCAGTGTGCTGTGCAATCAACACAAAGACATGGAACCAAGATAAAAGTTCTTAGAGAATTACAGCCTTTACCACCCTCACCTCACTCCCTCCCCCCCCCCCCCCCTTCCTTCCTTCCTTCCTTCCTTCCTTCCCTCCTTCCTTCCTTCCTTCCTTCCTTCCTTCCTTCCTTCCTTCCTTCCTTCCTTCCCTCCCTCCCTCCCTCCCTCCCTCTCTTCTTTCC
>WBND01001034.1:255269-266101 GCA_013398595.1 Tychaedon coryphoeus | reverse complement strand
GATATTCATATTTTTCTATATGTATATAGCCATCAAACCACAAGGACAACAGAACACAAATGTATGAGGATATTCATGAATATTCATTTAAAAAGCCCGATTGATCCTACAGAAATCACTATATCCAAGCATCTGAAAAAATATAAGGATTTAAAAAGCAGAGTGAGCAATATCAACTTTTTTTTTTTTTTAAGGTAAGAATTAATTTTAATCTACAGGTTCATTCTAACAAAGATTGGTGACTTTTACCTGTGCAGGCTCAGCAAGCCAATAGAGCTTATTGACTAATTAAAGAATCAGGTCATGAATGTAGTCAAGGTTTTCCTGTATGACAGCAAAGCAGCCAACAATTATAGCCATGGACAAATGACAAATGATAGCACCGGAAGTAGTCAAACCTGATAGTTAAAGGGGATAAAAAGCATGGTTGATGCCAACTGCATACCCAAAGAGATTCTTACCTGACAGTCATGGTGCCATTCACTGCTGTATGTAGAAAAACCAGGATCCATCAACAGCATTACACTCTTTTCCCTAGAAGAATTCCCTGAATAATGATTTTTTTAGATGGACAAACTTTTTCTGAACTTACTGTTAAGCAGAAAGCAAATTCACGTGGAACTTACTGGGGAAGTAGTTTGGTTCAAAGCACCTCCCAGGAAAAAGATACATTTCTACAAACTGAGAAGTGTGACAAAGGGAATTCAAGTCTTGAGGGATACAGTAATAGTTGCTCTTTCCAATATGGCTGCAAACATAGAAGAATTATGCCTGTTAGATTTATAAAGAATAAACTTCATCTCTCCAGGACAGGAAACAGACCATATAATAGATAATGTTTTTATTACAGTGAATAGAACATTTGTCTTAATAAAATAGAGGCATGCAACTAAGATGTTTTGAATCTGGTGCATCTTTAAATAAAGGTTGTCCTCACTTTTGTGTGCAAAGCCAGTTTTCACAGCAAAATAAAATGTCCTACAGATAAACAACAAGATCAGCGTACCCTGACAGTAAGAAAACATGTACATGATTAAAGGCAAGCTTTTGTGCAAGCTGACCTGCTCATGAGTACATATACTAGTAATCCTGTGTGATAGTTGAAAATGTATCAACTACACAGCTTATAGCAACTGATAAAAATGAATGAACAGAAAATAATACTATGCGTCATCTCTTCTTTAAGCAAGCCCCAAGATATTTTAAGAACAAAAGGCTTATTTTGGTCTACTTAGAAGATAATATATAGACACAGAAAATCATGCTTCTGGAGAAGTAGAAAAAGAAAACAACTATGACATTCTAATTTTGAGAAAAAGGAATGCAAACTGAAACAAATTTGATCTTTTTTCAGCCTGCTGTACAGATGGTTGGATTTGAAATCTTTATAACACCCTGTGTGATATAAGGAGGAAAAATGGCCAACCTAAGGGGTTTTTTTTCATAATTTTGGGGTATATAGATATTTTGATTGCTTTAAAACCTTGTATCCATTTTCCTAATACAGTTACAATAATTAGAAATGCCAGTTTGCTTCTCCTTAAATGTAGGCACACAATAATGACCTGTTTCTCTGTTTTCTGCTTCTTTGGGGAGTAGAGATTAATACAAAACCAGTTTCTATAGCATTAACAGCACAAGGCACTTTGAAATGTTTTAAATTCAACAGATAATTAAGGACAGGAAAACCTTACAATGTTGAAAGAAAAATTTGAATCAGATAATGTTACTGTAATATTTACTTTAACCTTTGGTAATGTCAAATGCCTAACAGTCAGTTCTGTAAGGATCTAATAATGGAAGAAGGCTGGCATTCTCTGATGATTTCTCTTCTGATGGTAACTACCCCAAAAACCATAGAATAACCAATGGAAGTTCTGAGTTTTATTTGCATTGTGGGCAGTACACAGAAGTCTTCTCATATTTATTCTCTGAGTCTAATCCCTAAGCATTTTAGGAGTTTAGTGACTTTAACAACCAACAGTGTCTTTAATATAAAATGTTGCAAACTCATCATCTCTTATGCCCTTTTTTCCCCTGCACTTCATGAGAGGAACTCAATACCCCTGAAATAGTTGGCAAACACTTTCCTGCAACAAAAGCACATATCTATTTCTTCATTTCTTGGACAGAGTTAAATGCCCTATGAGGTATATTGGTTTTATCATTGTGAAAATGTATTTATTGGCGCCTTAGCCAGAACAGTTAGAACGAGTTACATTATTATGGAAGGTACTACCATGTAATTTGTGAACTTTTCCCTCTTAAATGCAACCACATCCCAGAGAACAAGTTTCAGAAATTACATAAATTTTCACAGAGAACAGAGGACCCCACAGTAGTGTTATATTTTTGAACACAGCTTTGGTATTGAGCAAAGCTGATTTTAAGTGTGAATGTTGGTTTACCACTTATACAAGGACTAATAAATTCAGATTCCCTATATTAAACATACATACATTTCTTCAAAATAGCTTAATTGCTCATTACAAAATGAGTTCTGCATGATGCCAGCTAAAGATTGGAAAAAGAGTGTTTTAAGTTTTCATTAAAATTACAACATTTCAGTTAACTACTAAGTTTTCCAGGAAGACATGCATAACAAAAATAACCATTTTTCAAGGAAAAAAAATCTTAAACTTAGCAAAAGTAGTTGCTGAGAAAGGAAATTCAAAATTTTCTCTGTGAGAAACATTTTTTATTTTGCTGTAGTTTTTTCTTTAACATTTCTGCTAGCATTGAAGTATTTCCAATGCATAAGGATTCTAAACATAAGACCTAATTCCTTTGTTCTTTGGCTGGTCCAGGATGCCAGACAGCTAAATGTAAAGTATGCATGTAAAAAATGCAAGGTTTTCTCCATTGTTTTTCATTTAGCAATTCTTCTTTTATAAGGGTCATAAAGGCAACAGTCTGTAAAATCTGTTTCAGGTTTTCTTGCTCAGTTGTACTAATCTTGGTATTTTATTCTTTTTATCAAAGGTTTGTGTCTTTCTTTTTTCAATTAGAATTCTCTGAATGATTCTTCATGATGTGGAAAGTCTTCATCTCTTCAAGGAATCTGATTCAGTTAACCTAAAGTGACCTCAATTTTGAACACAATAGAAATAATTTGTTTTCTTTACCTCTACTTTTTAACACAGTCATGCTTAGATGATCTTTTCTGGTAACCTCAGTAAGAACTTAAAAAGAGGATTTAGGTAAAACATTATGGGAAGAGAAAAGCTAATTGAAATTTCAATAAAAAATTAATTGCCACATCCCACTACAATAAAGAGGTCAAATCATCCTCTTACGCTCATTGTGCACATTGTCAGAAATACTTCGATGCAGAAAAAAGACCAGTAATGGTACCATTGATCTTGCATTCATTTGCAGTTGGGAGAAAGGTAAAACAAAGCATTTATTAACCCTGTTCTCATCCCAGCCCTGTGAACTTACTCAAGGTATATGGAATGTCCAGTTGTAAGCCATTAGATGCACACTGCTCTGTATACATTTATAAAGTCATATGAAATGTAATTCTGGGATACGTCACATTATGAATTTCTATCAGCTAAGTCAAGAATGGTTTGGACAACTCCCTGGAAACTTTTCCTGTATTTCCATATCTTTTAGACACAGTATGATGCATCCCTTCTTCCTAGCTGTAGTTTCTCCTGCTAAAATACATGTTTTTTCATTGCAGAGGATCCTTTTTTGGGAATATCTCCACCGTGCTTGCTGTTTTTCCTGACTTAAACTAATCCCACTCCCATGGTAATGTCATATCCTTGACACTGCTGTTGGCTGTTGCTGTCAGGATGGATCTTCATATATTTTTCATACAGAAAATACAGAAGTGTGATCTCTGCAATACTAAAGGTCCACTTCTACTAGAACCTGAATGTAAAACATCTGTGACCCATTTCTTAACCAGGTACTTTTATATTTTGTGCTAATAATAGAGTTCTATCTTTCATGCTTGATTAATCTGCTTACAATAAATGCTCGACTGCATAATCAGTTATTTTCACCCAAGAATAAACTTTTCTTGAATTTTAATGATATCAAATTTGCTGATGAAAGATACTGTTCTTGTGAAATAGGTTTTCTTTAAGATCCTTTCTATCCAAGGAATAATGTCTAGATAGAACTAAATGAAGTATATTAATTCATTTTCCCAAAATGTTATAAGAATCTTCACATATAGACTTGCATTTCACCTAAATGGTCTCCATCCATTGCAAATATAAACTTCACTTTGTTGTTAAATGGAAAAGAAAAATGTTTCCAAAGTTTTTACACTATCTCTGAAGACATGCTCCAATATATTAAAAAAACCCTAAAAACACTGAATTAAAAAACACGCCAACTTTATTCTATCCATTACTTTACTGTTTCACGTTACTTCATGCTGCATTTATGTAGAATTAATTTGTTAAAATGTTTGGGTTTAAAACAGCCATTTTCTTTTTCATTTTATGTAAATTAGTATGTAATGTTCCTCTAGAAATTTTTGTTCCATGATGTTAGAAAACATTTAAAATTGCAGTATCTATAATTGGTTTTTTGCAGGGAATGTTCGAAAAGCACTGCCTAGTCACAAGCATCATGAATGTATCATTGAGTGGAGTTCCATGTCCTTGCACTAATGATTTCAATTTCCTTTTAGAATCTTACAGAACTGGCAAATACGAGTCTCATGCACAAAGAAACTAGATCTGAACCAATAAGGTAACAGAAATTCATTCTGAATCTAACTGATGCTAAACATTACAGTAAGACTATATTTTTAGTGTCTTAGAAATTTTGCCTAAGTACCTTTAGAAGCTGGACTGCATCTAGACTGTGACATAAAGATGGTCTAGAAACATTCTCTTGAAAAATATTGTACAACTTTCGGAAGCATGGGGTTTTTTAAGCCAACTGAGTACTTTCAAACTCTATTATTTGGACAGTCAGTATTCATGCCATATACAGAAAATCACACGTAGTTCCTAAACAGAAGAGATCAGAGGTCAGTGTGTCATGGTTTAATGACAAAGGACCCTCCCAGGAGTCAAGCAGAGCTAATTTTAAAAAGTATTTTCTTTATTCTTTTTGAAGAAAGACTAACATGTTTTGAAAAGGGTTGAGCTGAGTAGCATTGAACTTGGAGTGAAATGGTATTGAAATTGTCATGTCATTTCCAACTTGGCATTCAAGACTGAATCAGCAGCTAATTGCCTGCTACACCAGCACCCCATGGGGAGGGCAATACTGTGCTTTGTGGGTAAGAACTTTTCCAGAGCTAAAGAACAGGGGTAGAAGGCCAGCTATTGGAATTAGCATGTTTATCTCAATAACAAAGGGAATAGGCAATAACAAGGTGATTTTGCTGAAATCACTGGAAACACACTTTCCTGCTCTTTTTTCTTCCCCTGCCTTCCCTCACTTGAACAAAACCTGAAAACAGACATTTCACCTCAGTCTGCATTGAAAAACAGGATGAAGTACTGAAAAGACAATGACTTGCTGCGTTATCTCATATTTAGGAAAAAAAGTTTAGAACTCAAAAAAAACCCAAAAACAACTAAACGCCAAACAAAAGACCAAACTGAATGAAACTCAGTTTCATTTTCTTCCCAATGTGATAGAAGTGGTTAATCTTTGGGTTTTTTTCAATTTTTAAGCCACAACATCTTCCATAGCTAATAAGCCCATTTCAAGGAAAGAAATCTAGAATTATGCTTAAACTGTAATTGCACTTCCCTAGAACGGAAATCTGCCTCCTGAATACAGAGCATATTAATATCTTTACCAAGGAAGTCTTTAATAGATTGCTAGATAGTGAGTGTATGAATACTAGGACATTGCTGACTTCACCAGGAGCAGCAATAGAACAAAGCAGAAAATCATACAAAATTTTACATTCAGAGAACCAATGCAGCAATGTTGAGGAAGACAAAGAAGGTGAGGAAACTAGAAGGGATATATTAGAAGACTTTCTTTATGTCTTTTAATAACTTAGATCTATTTATGATCACAGGATGACACAAATTAAGAATGGCTTTAAGAAAGTCAGTCTTATACTACACTGTTCTGAAAAAAGTGAATTTGTGTCCTAACCATCGTATCTTCTAAGGCTACAGAGAAAAAAAAAAAATTGTGTTATGATTTATCATGTAGCCAGGGATGGCTGGTGACTTTCCAGATGTAAACATTATTGCAAGGAACATTATTGACCATGCAAGATAGAGTGAAGGGATTCACTTTTCTATTGATTGATCACATTTAGAAAGCTACAGAGAAAAAAAAAAATTGTGTTATGATTTATCATGTAGCCAGGGATGGCTGGTGACTTTCCAGATGTAAACATTATTGCAAGGAACATTATTGACCATGCAAGATAGAGTGAAGGGATTCACTTTTCTATTGATTGATCACATTTAGAAAGCCAAAGAAGTTTTGAACAATTGTTTTATTTGTACTTATACATTCTTCAGAAGTGTCCTGGGTGTCAGTACTTACCCTTAAAGAATATTTGTACAAAGTCAAATTATAAGTAAGGATACAAAGTGAGAACATGAAATATATTTCCAGTGCCTTTCTATTAAAAAACTAACAATTTTTTGCTAGTATCTTTGCCAGTTCAATGGAACAGTAGCATAACATGCTATCAAGTGCAATCAATGGTATTTGCTGACATGACCATTTTAATTATGCATTACAGAAATGTAGTCAATTCTGGAGAATCTTTATACTTGTATTCTCAACTCATAATTATTTCAACAGTTCCATATGTCATAATTTGATCAATTGAAGGGCACAGGAAGCCCTCATGTATACATTACAATAATGCAGTATCTGTAATAAAAATGCAGCAAGCAGCAATCTTCCTCACTGCTGCTTGCAATATCATTTAGCCTTTGATATTAGAACTGACGTTATCTACCTGGTGATAATGGCAGGCCCCCTGCCATCATTCCCTTGCAAGGACTAACTGAACATAATGACCAAGAAATAAAAATATGAACTGTCTAGAAGCAATGGTCCCAAAAAAGCTTTTCTGCATGAAATAATTTCCTCAATTGCACAGCACTCGGATTTCCATGAAGGGATCCTGAAATCAGCAGCACTTTTCACAGACAAAGGGTCTTTGCATCTTGACTGCTCAACTTGAAACTTCCAGTGTAGCACAACTGAACCTTGACTATGTATTTTGCAGTTTCTTCCATAGGAAAGAAAAAATTGTCATTGCTCTTGCAGTACTGGCTCTATGTTTATCATCGAAGGGGTGGAGGAGAGGTAATCTGTCACTCAAATCACATTTCACTGGAGATGGTTGGGGCTTTGGAGCATAAACATGAGTTTGCCAGTCTGAATTTGAGTTGGCAGCAGCACAGCAGTGACAGAAAGCAGACTGACAGCGAAAGGTGAAGTGTGATGTGAAGATCTAGAAGGTGTCAGTTCAGGGGTGGTATTTAGTGATACCATCTGTAAATGGGAGCAGATGAGGTGGCCTGAGGACAATCTGTAGCAGATAGAGGAGCGAGAATGAATCTCAGAGCTCTAATGGAAACTGAAAGTAGATAGAAGCTGAAAAGAAATGCTGCTTGGATAATAAGAATAGAAAGAAAGCTATCAGGATACACAATACCAGTCCAGATGAAAGAGCAGAGACTTGTGGATTATAGTATTTGAGAGAAAGATTAAGATCATGATATCTGAGAAATTTTCCCAACATTGTACTGCTGTCTTCATGTAAATGGATACAATTTCTTAGGGGAAAACAATGAAGTATTTTAAAAAGAAAATTGAAAAATCAAAATTGAATATAGATTTGCACTGAAAAAAGCCAAACTGCCCATCTATGCACAGCCCTTCACCTCCTCAGTGAAGATCAACTTGGTATGGGTTTTGTATGTCAGACACTGATAATAAATGATGTTTTATTAGCTACACTTAGTATGTGTTACCATAACAGAGTTAATGTGAACTTCATTGTCTCTCACAGGAACTAGGATTCTGCATTGCCTTTCCAGGTCAGTGCTCCAACACTGTATGGAGCAGGTGTTCTGGGTGCTCTCCCAAAAGATCTAGGATATGGATTCGGATCCATTTCTGAAAAAGGAGGCATTGCATTTGTCTCGCTCATATTCTAGGCAAATGTGCTAACTACCAAATTATTGTGGGAGACTGAGACCACCTTTTTGAAGGAATGAAATCACTCAAGAAGGAAATCCAACTCCTGAATTGTAATAGTCTTGTATAAGGTAAAAACTTTGCAGAAGAAAATAAGGAAAGATATAACTACATAGTCTGTGCTTTTCATCTCCCTCTAAACGTGGAAGAAGCTTAAATGATACAGTCTTGTACACTAATGTACAAAGAACCTTTTCAGTCCATGACATCTAAGTTTTTTTTGCTGTTGGATTTTAAATTGCAATGTAATATCAACTTAAGAACCCAATTAAACAAAACCAAAAGTGAATTCTGCATTATTTTTTAAACTGATTCTTCAGAGTGTTAATGAATAATGCTTGATCTACGAGGTCTTCCTGTCCTCTTTTTACCTAAAATGTCAGATCAAAACTCAAAAATGTTTATGTGTATGCTAGAAATGAAGCATATTTCATATTTCATATCCCTTTTTAGTTATGGAAAAATATTTTTCCCTTAGAAACGCTGCTAAAAATTAACAGTTTTGGGTGAGTTGTCTGTTAGAATTATTAACGTGGAAAAGAGAACAAAACCACACACTGAAAAGTAAATTAAACCATCCATTAAGCATTGTGAGGCAGGGTTGTATTGTTGTTTTTCCCCTGAGAAAAATATTACTTCACCTTTGTCATAGAGCTTTTACCTCTGTCCTTTCAGTTCAATGACATCTTGATATGGAAGACCTATAGCAGGAGCTAAAAATAAAATGTACTGTTATTTATTTGAATGAGCTGAACCTTTTTCCTATGAACCAATATGGGAGGAAGGGGATGGGGAGTTGGTATTGCATTCAGACAACATCTGATGGAAAGTAATGCTAAATTAAAACCTCTTATATTTACCAGCAGCAAAATATATTATGTACATCACCAAACTATTACTGCCTTGGACAGTGATAGAAAAACATCATGGCTACTATTTTTAGCTAAAGATATGCTAAAAAACATCAGTCTTGCTGAAAGGATAAAATAAATAAACCGCAGCACTGTATATAAGCATCTAGTAATGACTTGCTATAAGTATCTAGTAAAGTCTTAACAGGCTTTGTTAAGAACTGAGATGCTCATAAAATGTTTTGCAAATCACTTCAGCTTGGGTACCAGAGTGAAACTATAATCTTTTAAAAATAGAATTTTTCAACTTTGTCTGGACATCAGTGTGACAAAAGAAACATAGCAAACAGCCTACTAAATTCATGTTGCTAATAAATTATGTTTGGATTTTATAATAAATATTCTCTCTATTCCTCTTAACATCTTTGGCATTATAGAAGATCCTAAAACCATAGGGCACTTCACTGTAGAGCTGGATTTACTTTGCCTCAAAGTATTTCAGTTTTAATTTTATTTTAAACATAACCCCAGTATTTTATACTGGTCTGTGTAAGCAAGATCCCAGAAGATGTTTTGGTATTCCTCCTTGACACTCTTTGTAACAACCAAGTTATTAATACTGCAGTGGATTATAACTATCCTGCAGCTATTTTTCTTTTTTTTCCCCTCCTTTTTTCTCTTTTTCTTTTTTTTAAATTTTTTTTTTATTTGGTTTGGGTTTTTCTTATCTTTGTGAGGCTAAGGAAAGATGAAAAAGCAAAAAACGTTAAAATAGTATTTGAATATGTCAGAAAGAGTAAAGTAAGACATTATCTGTGCTGGGACAACTATGGAAGAGCATTCACACACAATTGTAATACAGATTTGAGACAGAGTTCAATTACAAGCCAAGCTCCACTCAAACCCACGTTTTACTGCCAGAAGAAACAACACTAGACAGAAAAAAAAAAAAAGGGGGGGCTGGAGCATAAACCATCACACAAACAGAATTAATGATCCAGATTTGGATGGAAGCAGTCCAAGTTCAAATTTCATTAAGACCCAAAGTAAAGTGATAGAAAAGACACACCACAGGAAATTTCATAGTGTATTTTGTATAACAGTAAATTACTCATTGTTAGCAAAGGATCCAGACTGTGCCAACTGGGAAATGTCCCTTAATGCCACAGATATAAGTTTGAAGATATTAAAAATCAACCCTTAAGACTGACCAAAGCAATTTTTTCACTCATTTAGATATTTCAAGTTGAAGAAATCAGTATAATTTGCATTAATTTTACAGATAAAACAAAAAGTAAATATTAGAGCTTTTTAAAAATGCTAACATAAAATAAAATTGTTTAAAATACAAAAATGCATTGCAAATTGGCTTAATATTTCAAATACTTTGAAAAAATATTTTAAAGATTTATCTTCAGGGTATAATCTAAGGTAATGTCCGTCTTGTCTTTTCCCTTTGCAAATGGATATATCCTCCCTTATAAAGCTACCCATGACTTGACACTCACTGAAGTATCACTTTTGCAGGACAAAGGATAAGAAAACATAAAATCTTTCCTGAAAAACCTTAAACTTTCCAAATGGTATTAACATAACATAAAAAAAAAACTCTAATGAAAGTTTTCAGGTGCACAAATATGGCTATATGCACACATAATAAAGGATTTCTATATATTTTTTTAAGGTTAGTTAATTAATATGTCTAGCAGGTACATCCAGTAGGAGATCAGTTGTTCCAGTAACTCACCCTCGGGTCAGCCCCTCAGAGTTAGTAAAAGGTCTTCTTTGCCCCATTTCTTGTTATATCTCTTAAGC
>WBND01001034.1:223406-255242 GCA_013398595.1 Tychaedon coryphoeus | reverse complement strand
CTATATGCACACATAATAAAGGATTTCTATATATTTTTTTAAGGTTAGTTAATTAATATGTCTAGCAGGTACATCCAGTAGGACATCAGTTGTTCCAGTAACTCACCCTCGGGTCAGCCCCTCAGAGTTAGTAAAAGGTCTTTGCCCCATTTCTTGTTATATCTCTTAAGTTCTGGTGCAAAACAAATTGCCTGAACAAATTTCCTTATCAAAAATTATATGTCCTTATCAAAAATTATTTTCTTAGGAGTAAGACTAAACAGAATTTAAAAACCGTGTTAGTAAGGGTCAGCTTATTGTGAGAAAGGGCAAGAAAAGTACTAGAAACCATACAAGTATATATTAAAAATCTGCAAAGCTAAAAATATATGAAAAATATATAATGAGCTAAAAAATCTTTAGTAATCTATGATAGTAGCAAGCAGATATGACTTACCACTATATTCTGCATAGACATGTTGATTACCCTGCCTTCTTCATTGGATTTTGCAACCCTTAATGGCCTGCTGCAGATACCCTGATGTGCTCCAGCTTTTATAAACATCCCCAGACCTTTAGGCCACTTGTTAGGATTAATATGGCCAGACTCTTATGGCTGTAACAGATTTTTGTTCATTTTCTATTCTTATCCTATTACGGAGAGAGAGAAACACATATGCAAGTTAGGCTTTTAGTCATTTCCCCTTAAGAGGGAAAAAAAAAAAAAAAGAGAGAAGCTCTGTGGGAGCTTGACTAGAGAGCAAATAAAATAAAATATTGGGTTTTCTGTGGTTCAGTTGCAATTATTTATTTCCATTTAGCTAGATCACAATTAGAGAATGATCCCTTCTTTAAGTGCTTAACTTTCAAAAGAGAACTCAAATCTTAAGATGGTCACAAACAATCGTGCTTCTTCACTCTCTTAAAATTATCATTAATGTATTTTCATACTTTGCTTTTACATTGGTCTTAGTACTTTCCACATTACCCTCCTTTCCCTTCCATTTTAAATCTATTCAAAGATTTTTGTATAGATTTCTGCAGAAAGTCTGATGTGAGTTTTGATGCCATCTATTTGTTGAAATGAGAAATGCATTATATAATAAAACATGAGTAGACAAAGGACACAAAAATATAAAAACTGCTAATGTAATGAAATTCCAGGAATCCATGGGGATCTGAAAATGCAGTGACTTAATTTCTAACATTTGTGTCTGCTTCAAGTCTGTCCTTTCTCAGGGACTTTGTTTATATATATGTAAATAATAAAGAAATTTTATTTCTGCTTCAAAATATAAGCTAGGAAGAAACATTCAAATATTTTCTGACTTGCTGCAGTTTCAACCTCTGCTACTGCTTGTTACTCAGCCCACATTTTCAGTATTCTTCATTATGCATTGATCAATGCACTGAATTGTGCCACAGGTCACACACAATTTTCTATTTAAATTACAAAACACGAAGAAATATGCCTACTGGGTGAATAACTAACATTCATAGAACATTTGTGATCCATACATTTTCACAGATTTCACATTGATGACTGACACCATGCAACAACAATTCAAACAAGAAAACAGCATGACAGAGAATGACAGATTTATTTTGACATAATTTATTTTGCTTAATGTTGAAGTTTTCCATATGAGAAAATTCTGAGCAAGCAGAATCCTAAATGCTGATAGTAAATTTATATGTTCATTTCAAGAACCTATTTTGATGGTTGTTTTCATCTTTCTAGACATTTAGTACCTTCTAAAAATATTCCAAAAAGTCTAAGTAAATTTATTTTTTTTTTAATATTGAACATTTAAACACAAGCTAAGTACTAATACCAAAAAATCCATCTAACAAGGTAGCAACTAGACAAGTCACAGCTTCTCCAGAGCCAAAACTCTGGTTTTCCTTTGTAAATTATAAGGGTTTTAATACCCCTTAGAATCTTAATTAGCACTTTCCTTGTACAAAACCTATGATCTTATTCACTACTACTACAACTATGACAGAAACCTACATAGAAAGTACTCAATTTGGAGTTCCCAGAAAATGCTTATATATGCAGACATGATAGCAGACTGTCAATGAGGAAGATACCAATGAATAGATATATAGTTTTTCAACTTTTTTTTCTCTTGTCAAACTGGGCTTTTTTCTCGTAAGCACACAACTGTAAATTAAATGTGGCATCTAAAGCCATAAGAGCTTTCATTTCTCTTTTGTGGCAAAACTCCAGATTTTGTCCTATAAGTGAAAGATTCCTTTACCTTCTGTAGGTTTTGGACCCTTTCCTGTGCATTTGAATGGCCTGCATCTTTGTTTGGAAAAACATAGACTCTCAATCTCAGGGAAAAATAATTTTATTTCAATGCGACAGTGAAACTATACAGACAGCAGTGTCACTAATTATGAACAGTGCCCTTTTACATCAGGATAAAGTGCAGTAGAAAAGTTGAGCCAGTTGATAAAAATCAGACATAAAATACACTATAGAATTCCACCTAATTCTTGTTAAGGCTTATGGTTTTATGTACTGCTTGCTCATTATTTCTAGTATGTTTTTAAGTGCATCAAATTAACTCAATTAGGAATGGTTTCAGCTTACTGATAAGAAATGCATAAAATTCACTAAGAAATAAATAGAGTTATCTATGTGTAACATCTTCAAGATTCATTGGGATGATTATATGTTAAAAATACAAAGATGGTTATTAAAGGGAAAAGGGATTTGGCAGTTCATATCTTTACAGTATGAAGAAAATTTTAATAGTCAGCTGCTGATTAATAAAATGTATTTCCTCACCACTTACTCTCATGCTTGCTAAAACATACATGACTAGCAAAGGCTAACACTTCTTGTTTTGAACAGCACTTGAAATCCTTAATTTATGCATTAAGAGTATTCCAAACAAAATTAAACCTTTAGGTCAAAGTAATAGTATAACCCAAGGTGGCAAACAAGACCCTCACTGGTGCTCATTCACTCACCCCTGAGAGTGAGTGGGGTGAGGAGAGAATAGAAAAAGTAAGAAAATTTGTGGGTGGAGATGCAGACAGTTTAATAGGTAAAGCAAAAGCTACATTCACAAGCAAAACAGAACAATGAATTCATTCACCATGTCTCACTGATGGGCAGGAGGTGGTCAGCAATCCCCAGGAGATGTCACCCTGTCCTTCTCTTCCCCCAGCTCTATATACTGACCAATGCACCCACCATATGCTATGGAATATCACTTTGGTCAGTGGGGGTCAGCCATCCCAGCTGTGTCCCCTCCCACCTCCTTGTGCACCTCCAGCCTGCTCGCTGGTGGGACAGGGTGAGAAGCAGGAAAGTCCTTGAGTCTGTGCACTGCTCTGTGCACAGCAGTAGCACCCCTGTGTTATCAATAGTGTGCACAGCACATATACAAAACTTTGACTCACACCAAGTCCTTTGATGAAAAGCAACTTTATCCTAGCTGAAAGCAGCACAGGAACAGATTTTAGCTCTGTGTTGGTGAAAGAGGTCACATCATTATTTGGGTATTACTACTACACACAACTCTAGTGGAGAGGTGATCCTGAGAAAGGTTGAACATCCATTTCAAGAGACTCTTCAAACTGCTCTCACCAGAATTTACTTCTAATTGTACTGATACAATCCTTTCCTTTGAGGGACCTTTGGAACAGTTACCTCTGGCATGAACAATCACTCCATAGTCTTAGGAGTTTTTTAGGCCTTGAGATGTTAAACAGAGTGGGACTGAACTAAGAATAGATGTGTTTTAGTCACCATGACTAATGGAACTCTAAGCAACATGGGCCCAATTTTGACAGTTCTTAAGTTGAGCTAACAAGAATAACTTATTTTGAAAAAAGCACTGGAGATAAAAAAAATCCATCACACAAGGCACGATTATTTAATAATAATATTAGAAAAACTAGATTTCTGAAGGTAGGTGTTTCTGTTCATTGCACAAAGAAGTTGTTAAAGTAGGCGAAAAAAATTGTATAACTGGGCACAGAAATTCAAACCATGACTGTGTGTCCTGTACCATACATATTTTCACACAGAAGTACCTGTTTGTAGATACATCCCTAAAATGTAGGTTGTTGAGAAAGACTTTTTTCTATAAGATTAGTCAGTTGTCAGTGCTTTGTGATGCATTTTTTAAAACGCTTTAAAAATCCCAGTCATCTCCAAACAAAGTATCAGCCTACTAGCTAAGGAAGTCTTATGAAGCTTCCATTATAAATGAGCAGCTTTGCTTGGTTAGTTTTTCTAGGATTTAAATGTGTTTGTGTTAAACAGCACATAAATATTACATGGACACCATTTAACACAATGAGCAGCTTTGCTCTTTATAAGCATGGGCGCTGTTTCTATGACTGTCAAGCATTTCTCTTGAAGATTTTATTCACTTAAAAGCTGGTATCACTATTATTAAGTTCATCAGGTCTCTCTTGAAATGTGAGATCAGAGGTGAGAATGCTACCTGATTTTAACCTCTTTAAAAAAACCATATCCTGGCACTATCAAAAACTGGTGTTTACTTGTATTTACAATGTCTCTTCAGTCTGGGCTATAGATGAGGTAATTAGCAATTCTGGGCCAAATCTTTAAGATTTTAAGCATCTGCTAATTAGCCCAAGAGCTGTTAACAGCAGGAGACACTATAAAGTCTCAGCACATTCATAAAACATTGAATGAAAAACCAGCATTGCAGTTTATCATTTTATTGTAGCATGTAATTTTGTAATTTAGTATTTTCTTCCTTATTGTTGTACTTTTTGCTGATTGTTTTATGTAACTTTTTTTTTTTTAACTCAAACCAAATATTCCATAATTTCCAAAACTCACATCCATAGAAAAAGAGGGGGGAACGAATAATATGATACCATCAGGATGCTGATAGTCATCAACTCTACCACATTTTTCTAT
Source organism: Tychaedon coryphoeus (assembly GCA_013398595.1). Classification (NCBI taxonomy): domain Eukaryota; kingdom Metazoa; phylum Chordata; class Aves; order Passeriformes; family Muscicapidae; genus Tychaedon; species Tychaedon coryphoeus. The sequence goes on along the minus strand of WBND01001034.1, from coordinate 250,345 downwards.
GTACAAGTTCATTACTTCATTACTAGAAGCTTTACACTATTAACTTTGAGTATTTTTTCTAGTATAGATAACACTTGAGGAGAATATTCCAAAAAAAAGTACCTAAGCTCATAAACAAGGAACATCTTAGTCAGCCTCCAGATCTCAGCCCACACATTAAAATGAATGACTCGTATGGTCATCTGATAACTTCTGCAAAACCCTTTCTTATACCTAAACTTAAGATCCTCTTGCAAGAAACATTTTGATTATTGCTTGTGTAATTTTGTCTAATTTTATTTGCATTTCCCTAATATCTCTACTTGTTTGTTTTATTGATTAAGCTTCAAACAGGCAGTACCTTCAAGCATTTGACAAAATTCTATTCATTTTTGAAGAAAATGTCATGCAATAAGATAAGTCCATTTTTTAAAGTCTAATTAAACACATCGGAAAGAAATTAGCTGAGGGTAGGAAGAGCAGTTAATGGATGTTTCTTGTCAGAAGTTGTGAAATGTGTTTTGCCAAAGGGATTAAACATACCCATTGAATTCATCATGTCATGCAAACATCCATTATTTGCCAGTTCAATCTGTGAGAAGGAGAAGTACTTCTCTGTATCTTGTAGTTATGAAGCTGCTACTCCTATGGTGACACGATATGTCATCACCTATTTGAGAAAGAATCCCCTCTAAATCAGGAGAGCCCAGTTTTATGTATCTCCTAAAGCCCATATGTTAACCTCCTGTTTTCTCACCTCCAGCCTTTCTAGGAAGTCTCACAGGCTTCTTGTAACCTCAGCAAGGAAAACACATTGAGAAGCTCTTCCTGAGGGCACTCACCTGCACTCACTGCACTCCCCTGCTGTACATGCCTACCACGCTGTGCCACAAAGCTGGAAGATAACTAGGTCTTCTGAGCAAGGAAGGCACTAACACACTTAGTATTTATGACTTACTATGATAGTTTCAAGCAAAAGCCAACATTTAAAAATGTGGCTTGCTACTATCATATTTTCTAAGAAAATGATTATTCAGGGTTTGTTTTCAAAAAAGATTTCAGCTCTGAATATGCTAAACACAGACAGCTCCTCACTCAAAGTTCTGAGTCACTTGTGTATGCTCAAAGTAAGTTTTGGGTAAGATATAAATAATTGAATTGTCTTACTGGATGTTTCTTTTCATCTCTCAGGAGTTTGGGTTCATCATGACGTGCTTTCCACCATAGGACACCCAGCTGGTTTCTGCATTGATCTCTTGAAGACAGAGCCCTGAGTGCTGTTAGGGGAACTTCCCTGTTCAGCACTCCAGGAGCCACTCTGGCAGTCACACTCACACCACTGAGCTGGGACCACACACTCACACAGTCAGACCTGGTTTCCTTACTAGCTCAGTCCTAGATTTCCCACAGCAAAGTCCCAGATGTCTTGATCCTTTAATCTTGGTGCAATAATTAAGCAACAGCTTGAGCTGGCACCTCTGAGGCAGGAGCCCAAAAAAAGAAGACCCTAGGATTTTATACCTTCAGTATATAAGGGGGCAAAAGTCTGGCATCCTTGGCTTCTGCTGTGTCCCTGAGTGTCCAGTCACCTGGCTGGGCCACAGGTCCCTGGGCCCTTTGTTATGCAAAATGTCAGCACTTCAGCTCCCACCATCTGGAGCTGACCCTGCAGCTCCCACTGCAGCTGCTCCCCGAGCTGTCCCCACTGAATGTGTCCCAACAGTGCTTCCCATCATAACATTGTCACTCTCAGCACCAGTTTGCTCACATGACTCCAGCAGCATTCAGTGGCTGCCTTTCACAACAGGATTGCATGAAGATTAAAGGATGGGATTAGAGTGGTGGGACTCTGTACCCCTCAGGAAAGAGCTGGGTGGAATGAAGCAGACAGATCCATATGGGACCTCATCAGGTTCCTGTTTCTCCTGGTGGGAGAAGCAAGGTATGAGACTGCTGCAGGCCAAGCTCATCACAAAGCAGCACTGAGCACTGTGTTTCATGACTCTTGAGGCTGTCATGGCAATTCTGCACAAATGGGATTTCATCTAAAGCTAAAGCAAAAATTGAAATTCTGCAGAATAAAAACTCTAAAGTGATAATAATTCCAGTATTTAAATAATAACCCAAGTCTCATGAGGAAACTTCATGTTTAATTTTATGTATAATGCGGAGATTGAGTTTATTACTGGGTACCAATTAATCTTTCTGCAAGATTTGTTAATTTTTTTTGCAATGCCCACTGGACAATGATAAATCATTGCAATTAAGATTGGGCTAAATTATTCTTGTCGCTCCACTTTATGTCTATTCTATCTCACTTGGTTTTGATGATCAGCTTATAAATTTGGGGTGATGGCAGCAAATAGGTAATGTCACAGCACAGCTAGAAATCTTGTAAAATTATGTATTGCTTTTAATGTCATTTGCAATGACATCAGCTTCAAACAGGCAGTACCTTCAAGCGTTTTTGTGAATTCACTATGTTTGATTTCTTTTGCCTGATGATTCATCCCAAAAGCTACTTTTAGTCATACCAGAGACTTCTGAAACTTCATCACACTGATTTAGTACTGATTTCTAGGAATCACTGACATCCTAGTAGAAATACCAGTTATTAATTCACAGAGAGCTAATCATACTGGCCAAGGTATTGATTCTGAATATGCTTCTATTCAGGGTCTCCACTCATACACTTATTTCTCTTCCTTTGGTAACTTTAGTGCAGCTTATAAAGGGGTATAAAAGCAGAGTTACCAGCCTAAAGACCTGGAGACAAATTTTTTAACTAGCACCTGTGCATTTTCTCACAGTTTTTAGACTCTGTTGGATCTTCTCTCCATGTGTGCATATGTGATCTATGCATCTACCTTCAAAGGTGCCACTGACACTTCAGAGGCTGTCCTAGTATTTCCTGAAAGCCTTCTTATCTGTTTACACTTTGATTATTTTTTATGGACCACAAAAAGCCATTAATAGTTTCTTGCTCATGATCTATTTGTTTACCATTTTTTACTAATAATTTGACAAATATAAAAATTAAGAATTGTCCTTTTCAAGCCTGCATTTTACCATTATTTTAGTAAAAATCCCTGTTCTTATTTGCTTATTTGTAGGCTATTGAAAAAGCAAACTTCAGAGAAGGCACTCCTGTTTTTTTTAGTCTATTTTTCTGATACATATGTAAAAACTCCTCAGGTTTACAAAAGCTGGCATTTGCAGATCATGTCCTGATAGAGCTTCCAAGACAACTTGCTTCACACTAGAATAAAAATCAAAAACCATTAAATTCTGCCCATTCTTATTTTACATCTCTTTTCCCCCATTCATTTATTCTTGTACTGCATCTGCTTAATAATTCCAAGTAGTAGATACATATCAGTAAAGAATATATATCATCAGGATTTACAAGCAAATATTCCCAAACAACATTACAGTTCAAAAATAGTCCAAGGTAAGACTAATGCATTATATATCTGGAACACATCATCTGTGATCCATTTTATAAGCAATGTACTATACTTGGTTCTTGTATAAAAATGTCTTCTGGTCAATATGTAACACTCTCACACTAGAAATAACTTTAACCCAAATTGTATTAAACTGAAAATTAATAGAAAAAGAAACCTTAAGCAAATCAGTTTTGCACAAGGTCTGTTGTTACCAAATCCTTTCTGCTTTGATGGTCAGAAAAAAAAAACTCACTCCAAATCTCCCCTTGGTTACCTCTTCAGTAAACTATCAATACATAGAGTCAAAATCTTGCATGCCTATTGCTGATGTTCTTCTGTGGATGTCACACATCTACAGAGTAACAAGACCAATAAATGAGTTTTAGAAGAGGCTGGCAACATAAGTCCTGAAAAAGCAAGTGTGGGCATAAAATGACAAAAAAAAAAAAAAAAAAAAAAAAAAAAAAAAAGAAAAAAAAACAAAAGAGAAAAAAAAAAGAAAACGAAAAAAAAAAAAAAGAAAAAATGTTGTCTCTATCAAATTCTGAAGTGCTACGGAATTTTTCAGTAGGTTGCCCATGAATACTTTTTCGAAAGGGTGTGTGACTAAACACACACAAAATCTAAGTCCAGTATGCCCATGAGTATCAGCAGATATCCCAGAGCCAAGTGGTGTGAATGGACAAAGTGGATGAGTAGTTGTACATGTCATAGCCTTTTCAAGACAGAATATGATAAATGAATAATAAAATACTAAATAATACATGGACCAGCATATGGCTTACTGATTTTGTAGCTTCTGGTGTATGTGTGTTTATGCATGTGTATACATAAACATATCTGCTGCTATTTTAGTTATGCTCATATAGGCAATAGCATCATGACAGCTTATTAGTAGCAGGTTATGTGGTTTTGCCTTCCTAAATGTCACCATTTGGTATTTAATAAATGCCAAGAAATCTCACCAGGTGTCAAGTGTTCTGAGGAGTAACCTTACATTGGCTCTTTAACACATAACCCCTACTCTTTTGACTCTACTCTTGTCTAACCAGCACATTATCTATTTTTGATAAATTAGGAGAATGGTTGTCAAACTTCAGAAAGGAGTGACATGTCTAGACCACTTGGGTACTAAGCGACGGATTACATCCGTACTGAAAAATGGTCTACTGACTCAGAAAGCCTAATTTCTTAACCAACTCAGCCATCTGCTTAAAGGCACTATCCTAAAATGGAGTTCTCACAAAATTTTAGGGCTAGCTTTTCAGTAAAATGTGTCTTAAATCTAAATCAAACATATCCACCAAACATTGATCATGTTGAAGTATAGAGCGTAAAGAACTAAACTTTGTGAATTAGTGGTCTTATTCTGAACAAAAATGCAGCAGGAGGTCTCAGAACAACTGGATGCCAATATAGGCAATTCAAAAATGGGAGTTTCCAATTTAAATGAGTAGAATTTGGCTTTAACTTAATTTCATTCTCTTTAACTGGAAGCGTTGGTCTTGTCTAGACTGGCAGAAGTACCAGAGACCAGAAATATTATTCATGGAAAGGTTATTAGCATTTACAGTTTCAAAGAACCTCTTTCTGGTGCTCTAGGCTAGTGGTTCACAAAGCAAAAGCCTGCAAAATGGGTAATTTGCCTTGCAGCTCTCTGTGCAATTAAAAAGGTTATTAACAATTAAGTTCCTTGATGTGATTACGTCACAGAGTTATGAGAATTTTGAAGAGTTAATAAGAGTTCAATTTTTCAAAATCAGGAAAAAACTGTATAATTATTTTTCTTAGATTATTGCTCCTCCAAACAATAGCAAAAAAGAAAAATTGTAGCAAATATTAGGCAATATTTTAGTATATTTTAGGCTTTGATTCTGTTTATTCTGCTAGGAATGTAAAAGAAACAAAAAGCCAAAGAAATAACAGATTTGTTAACCAGTCTGTTTCATTTGTTATTGAGCAAGAGGCCATTTTCATCTGCATCTTTGTTAGAAGAAAGAATGTATCTGCTTAGAGTTCTCTGAGGAAGTCTCAACTCATTCAATTGCATTCATATTTGTTTAATTTATGTGACCATTAAAAACGTTGCATCAATTGCAAGGTTTTTGCAATAACATGCAACATGCTTCAGAACTTACTGTTCTGTTTAAAGGAAACAAGTATTTTATTTTTTATGCATTTTCAAGAATGCACAAGCACATGATGTGTATTCTATGACTGTTTCCTCATACATTTCTCAAGTTGCCTAGGTTACATTTGGCCTTCTAGGATGATTTGATTTTCCTCTTTTAATTGCTGCTTTTGTTGCAGTGGGGAGGAGATCCCTGATGACCAGTCTTGGGCTGGAATTTGGAGTGAGAATTGTTAGGACTTTTTCTGTGTCTTCCCTGAGGATTTTTAAAGTGAATGTGCTCTTGTATTAAAATTCATACTCAGTGTTGGGGGCCAGTTTCCAGTTTTGACCACTCACTTGCATCAGATACTAATGCTGGCCAAGCACTGGAGATCAAATTGCTTAAAAGCAGATAGAATTGCCACATTTAGAATCTTTGCCAGCAATTGTGATCCATATTTTTTTCTATCTAATATCATTAGGAAAAGTTTTCCTTTCTTGGCTATGGTTCCTTACTTCAAGGGAAATTTATTAGCATACATTAATCTCTTACATCTCTTTAGCTGTAGCCTTATCTCCTCATTTATATTTATTACCTGCTTTATTTACGTAAGGTGAAGTATTGTGTTCATGGTGTCCCCTCCTAGAATACTAATCACTTCCTATATTTTAGGCACTTATGATTTTGAGTATTAAAATAACTGAGAAAGGTGCTTTGTTGCTTCATCACTGACAGAAGGATGCTCTGTGTGGATTCTCTGTGTTGAGCTGAGGGAAGAGTAAGAGCATTCAAATTCCACGGTGACTCTTCCTTCTGTAGAGGCAGAAAACAAGCCAGAAGAGGAAAAGACCTGGAAAATCTTCTCCTGGGGTCTGTGTACACTGATTAACCTAATGTCAGAGATTAACAATTTATGATACTCTGGCTGCAAACAGAAGATAATCTATGAATTTCATGCCATTGTCCTTATTATTCTGCATTATTGATGACAATTGTTTCAACCTCTCTCATCAGCAGGGTTAAATCTTAACACCTGTAAACCTATACCACTAGAACTTGTCATAACTTTTCTCTTATTCCCACTTCAGATAAGCATTTCTCATTACATTTTAAATTGTTTCATTCTACCAGTGAAATTAACATTTATATAACTGACCCTCACTTCTGATACATTCCAAAACTCTACAGTCAATTAATAACAAATCTAGAAACCACATTTTATGCCATTGTAAAATTTAACTAACCAAATGCAGGTCTGTTTCAAATGAGGGCTCCTTTCTTTACTCTGCTTAAAGAAACATTGCACTGCTTTCCTTCCTTTTCGCCCTCACTGGTGAAAGTTAATTTGTAAGTATATCCTCCAAGAGCAGCTATTGTAGCTAGATCTTGTTCAGTGACTAATCATTCCACGTGGAAACTTTTTTCTTCAACAGATTCCTATCACACAGAATAAAGAGCCCTTGATTAAGTTAATTCAGACTGGCTACCTGAATAAAGCATACAAATAGAGAAAAAATTGACTTCAGAGGAGACCCTTTCTCAACTTTTCTAGGGAAAAGGGATGGCATGCAACTACCAGATTACAAGGAAAAACAAACTGGATGCCAGACCAATGACTTTGTAGTAATATGTGCTGATTTGCTGTGACAATTTTAATTGCATGACTTAATAAAATTTGAAATTGTGATGTATAGTAGCAGAAGCTTATTTTCAAAATACGTCTGCAGCTCTTGCACACTGTCTCACAGTGTGTCACTGTCTCTAATCTCTCTACATGCCTTTCCCATACTGGTTATAGCAAACTGCTCAGATTTCATACTCAGCAAACTTCAGCACTGCAGGCAGCTTTTAATTACTAATCTCAGGGATTTCCACTCCACAGAGTGGATCTGCATGAGAGGAGTAAGAGGAATTCTCTCCCACAAGGAACAACTTGAACTATGTGAGGAATAAGGAGCATCCATGCCATTTTCCTTGCACACAACCTTGTTGATGTTTTCCATGGAGAGGCTCTATCTCCAGGGAAAGGAAAAAAGCATGTCCTTTTTACCCTTTATATCAGATGATTGTCTTTTCTCAAGATACCAACTTCCTTGGGCAAGATTCCATTCCTCCTTTGGGAGAAGTGTGGGCTGGAGTAGCTTGGTGGTTACTGGTGCTGCAATGAAAAGGGACTCAGTGGTGATGGGATGGATGCAGGACAGATGTGCCCAAAGGCAGCAGCTGCCATGAGACAGCAGCCAGAGATGCCTTTCTTGCCATGTTCATGGTAGGCTGAAATGAAAGAATGATAAGGACACAAGCTGTCAAGAGGGGTGCAAATAGGCAGAGTATTGATTAAATAATGGTGATACTTACAGCACCCTGCAGTGAGTCACCATATAGATAAATGACCAGATATGGGCATTGACGGATGGTGAATGAGCCTTATATAATTGAAAAGTACATTTGAGGCCTGCTGAGAATGTTACAGCAGCAATTTTATGACTTCATTCAGTTTTGAAGAACAGTGAATGGTTGGGAGTTTTCATAGATTTCACATTTGCTTGTGCATTTTTCACATGAATATTATAGATGTCACCATGTATAATTCACAATTACTTCTTCCCAAAATAATTTTCATATTCTCTAAATGGAACTATTAAATCTACTTTTTGGAAATCTCATCATTATATTTTGTGACTACTAATCTTTACAATGATCAGAGTTCTAAACTTAACATGAAAATAAAATTTAAAGAAATTAATGTTGCAGTTTTCAATAAATACTTCAGTTTCCCCCAGACATTCTGCCGACCATTTAAAAAATAAAGCCAGAAAAAACAGAGCATTTACTAATCAACAACAAAAGAAATTATGCTATTCATTTTGTTTAGGACAGTTAAATCAATATCGGTTTATCAAGATACTTGGATCTAACTGCCTTCTAGATTAAATGTATTATAAATATTAAAATAACTGCTTAAATAACTGCTAAATAACCTCTGAAAATTATACACGAGCTTTTTCCCTAAGAAATTATTTATGCAATTGCAGTATGCAAGTAAAAATGTGAACTAAAGAATCAGAGGGGATTTGACGTGAACCAAACTTTCAAATGCTCTTTTTACTGTTGAGTGTATCTGTCCATCTTTAATGACAAATATATTTTCTTGTCTCCAGGATTTGCTTAGTTACAGTGCCTGTCTGCGAATTTCTATAGATATTGCTGAATAAATCTTACAGGCCAGACTTCATCACAAATGTGCTAAATGCAGTATCCAAAAGATCACTTTAAATTATATGTTGGGAGTTGGGTATAAAGTCAGCTAAAGGCCAGGTCCTGGCAAAAAAACTCAGGATTTTTCTCCTTGTGAGAAAAGACAATATAATAAATTAAAAAATAAATAAATAAATAAATAAATAAAAATAAGCTAGCAAAGTTTAGAGTATAAGACTGTAGGAAGGCACACTTAAGATCATCAGTGATTTTTATGATGATGTTTTGATCAGATTGAGTGGGATTTAGTGATAAGAATAGAAATCCATACAAAAACTGTTTTATATACAGCAAATTGTGCTTCCAGCAGATATCTGAAGGGGGTATCTGATTTATAATCAGAGTTCTATACCTTGCCAAGCAGTACAATGTGATTCAATTGAATTATATAGTTGTAAACTGAATAACAAAATTAACTATAAGGTTATGTATTAGCAGGAGAGAAATCAATGTCCATTTGTATAGCCATTCATTGAGTATTCACATATTTTTGCACGTGCATCTGAGAACCACAATATATACAGTTGTGCTAATGAAATAAAACCATTCACCCTGAGATAAGCAAATGCACTGAAGGTATGTGAAATAGGATTATTGGTATTTGAGATATATGCTTCCATGCCTCAACATATCATGTCAATTTCTTCTTTGCCATGGGATGTCAATCATTCTAGAAATTAAAAAAAAAAATAAATAAAGAACGCCAAATATCAGGACAATGTGAGTAATGATTTATCGTTGATAATTCATGAATGTAGAGTAATTAATGAAGATTTTGTGATTTACCAAAACTTTTCCAAGTTGTTGTAGACAACTGTATAAATTGTATGGAACCAACCTCAGTGTTTCTTTTCTTCATATCAGTAAAAAGAAATATAGCCATTTAGTGAGTTCAGGATTAATTCCTAATAATCCATCAGCTGTGCTTAGAAAGAACCACAAATGAAGAAAAGCAATGCAGTACATAATGATGTAAAATATAAATTCACCTGGCTCATGGATGACAAATGCAGATAAATGCAGACTAATGAGTTTGGATCAGAAAAAAGACAGTGTATAGCTGCTAAATGGAAAATTAGCATCAAGGCATCGAATTAAATAGAAACTTGGAAACTAACTCTGTAGCCCATTAGGTGGCTAAACTAAGGAATATAAATGCAATACTGGAATGCAGCGAAAAATTAACAATATAAATCAAAGCCTAAACTTATTTTGGTTAATGAAGCAACAGTTACAACACTGTATACACTAATCATCAGTAATAGACAGGATTTCATAACCATCCCCAGGAAGGAAAACCTTTAAAGAAGGGGGACAATGTATCTATATTTAGATCAAAGGGCAACAGACTCAAGATCCAGAGAGATGACCACTTGTCAGCGTCCATTCAAGGAATGATGCTGATGCCTAATCCCATACCCTGTAGAGACAATGCACAACAAAAAATTACATTCCCCAACATTTCCAGGTAGAGATCAAGGCTTCATGAAGTGAAGTAATTGAAGTGCAGATTTGGAGTAATTAACATGACTTTGCATGAAATCATAGCAGATTTCTTGAGGTGATTGTGAGCAAGGGAAGTTGCTCAGGCATTACTGTTATGTGTTGTTGCTTTATGGCTACTGCATATCACTTCTAATTGGTCTTCAACATAACTGCCCATTACACATTCTATGGCAGTTGTTTTAAATATGTATTTTTATACATAAGCAGGCATATACTCAGCAGATGCTATGCTATATACAAATATATCTGTATACTAAATTCTATCAAGATTTCTGTGTTTAGAATAATGGTTTTGAGAAAACTGTTACTTTTTACAATGTATATATTCCCCAAATATTCTGAAAAAACTATTTTCATAAGAACATTAGTGATCATAAACTGTTTGTGCTATGTAACTCACCTTTGATATATTTTTACCCAAATGTTTTATTATCGTAATGATTTTTAACAAAATGTATATCAAGTGAGGAAAATACCAGGATTTTGTTATTGAAAGCTAAAATGTGAACGTTATTTCTTTCTTGTTCAGTCAATAAGAATTTACATTACGAATGCCAGAACTTCCATGAATATTTGTAGTTCAAAATATAAATCAAAGAACTGTAAAGAGTGCCTTGCTCGTTTAGAACCTCACAAAACCAAACCTTTCTCTCTAGCCTGGAAGTCAGAGCACTTACAGAAATGATAGTGAGGACTTCCAACCAGAAAACTGATGACCCTTACCAACAGGTAACAGTGAGTCTCACAAATATAACTTTACCCAAGACCAGTCTGAAGAAGAAAGGCCAAAGGAGGGCCACCAAGATGGTGAAGGGCCTTGAGGGGAAGCCATGTGAGCAGCAGCTGAGGGCACGTGGTCTGTTCAGTCTGGAGAAGAGTGAGAGGAGATCTCATCGTAATTACAACTTCCTCATGAAGGGAACACGAGGGGCAGCCACTGATCTCTGCTCTGTGGTGGCCAGTGACAGGACATGGGGAAAGAGTTTGAAGCTGAGTTGGATACGAGAAAAAGTTTCTTCACCCAGAGAGTGTTTGGGCACTGGAACAGGCTCCCCAGGGAAGTGGTCACAGCATCAAGCCTGACAGAGTGCAAGAAGCGTTTGGACAATGCTCTCAGGCACATGGTGTGATTCCTGGGGTGTCCTGCCTCTGGAGTTGGAAGTCAATGATCCTGATGGATTTCTTCCAAGTCAGCATACTCTGCGATTTTCATAATATGTCCAACTGAAAAAACTCTCTGTTCCATAATAATTTTTTTCACAAAGCAACTCAGTCCTAATATCACAAGTCCAACATGTATCTTACATTCTCCTCTCCACAGGAATCTCTTTAAGGACAGGGGGATGCATTCAATGAGCTGCCTTTATGTCTCACTTTTGAACTTTGCACTCTACTTTTCCCAGTCACCTCACCCATTTCGTTCTCTTATCTGGGAAGACATGGTTTTCAGTTAATCACCTTACTTTCTACTGTGGTTCTGGGTGTGTGATATGATCTGCTTGGACATCTGCAGCATTCCCAATCAAACAATACTTCTATCACATTGAACTTCTGTGTTGTTACTATAATTGACTAAGATTTTGCCTCATCTCCCAAAATAACGCATTTTCTATGAGTAGCCAGAGTCCACATCTCTTATTTTCTATGGCCAGGATAAAAATGTTAATTTCTTGTTACATGGGAAAAAATACTTCCCTTCAAACCTGTAAGTTCTCATTCATGGACTGGAGGCTTCCAGCTGTATTCCATTTCAATGAAATGTAGGACGTATGTAAGTATAGATGGTATTCAGAAGGCTAGCAAGTGAAGGCAGTATAATGTCTAGAGGAAAATTACTATGTTTAAAAACAAGACAGGTTTAAAATATTTCTAATTATAATTAAATTTTGCCAAATTGCTAGAACTCCATTTACATCTGCATATGTAAAAGGTGTGTGTGCATGTATATTGAGAGATAGATGCATATCCTAAATTACCAGATAGTATCCTCTAACATAGAATCAGCTTCAATTCCCATCCATCTATAGATGTTACAGTATATTAATCACTGAGATTGAAAAGAGCTATCATATCTCTAGTGGGACATCTGGCATAATAGACAGGCAGGGGTATTTTCATTCAGCCACAGAGGCCTCAGCAAATTATATCTGAAGCTTTGGATTTTGAAAGTACTTTTGTTTAAATGGAGCCCATTTTGGTAATGATTATATGTTAAGGCATAATAAAGGAGTGTCTTTATAGTTCCAATAGGGAAGCAAAGTACACTATGTGGAAACATTAGAAGTATTCATCTCTAAATGTCACTCAGCTACAAAGTTTGACAATTGCACAGACTAGCCCAAATGGGAAATTTGGGAGCAATACAAGATGCTGATATTGGACAGATTTTGAAAGGCATGTGGGGGCAACAAAACCACATTGTAAGTTCTGTCTGACTTTCATCACACAGTAATCGTTGAGCTCCCTGGAACAGTAAAAGAAAGAAAATTAAAATATGATGCATTTGTTCGAACAAATACGAGCTCAGAAAAGCAAAAATGGTAAGCTGCTTCTTCAAAATGTACATCTTTACAAATCCACAGTCACATGGAGAAAAAGGCAAAGCTTTCAAAGGACATTTGCATTAAATATTTGGGTAGTTAGATATTTTGCATATTTCAACTGATCAAGCAAAAAATCTTTTTACACATGCTTAGTTTTATACTTGAATGAACCATCATTTGACTTCTACTAAATTTACTCATATGACTGAAGTTAAGGATACACATATAAGCTTTCCTAGATTCTTTATTCAAATCTTGATCCTTATCATAGGTCTCTGAATATAAACTGATTTTTTTTTTCAAGTGGATTTAAACCAGGCAACGAGCATAGCAAAGCAACAGCTTCATCATTATAGTTGTCACTGCTATCAATTGTTTCTCCCATTTTTCATACAAATGTCTCTTATTGATGCTCAATATCAATATTCCATGATCATGCATTATTGAGATTTAATGTGAGTTCTGCTATTGATTTCAGCAAGGGAAGAGCCGCGGTGAGAAAGGAAAACAAAAAAGAGTAAAGTGTTCTGTAGGTACCAGACCAAATTTCATGCTGAAATCAATAAGTTTATAGGTAGTGTAAAGCCAATACAGAATTTAGACTGAATAATCTTGAGCAATTAGATGTACCCAGACTTGCATGGCTTCAGTCTTCCATTGATTTTGTCATTGCCTTACAACGTGTGTTTTAGTAGCAATTATACTTTCTGGCAAACTTTTTTTTTCTCTCTCAGCATCTAAATTGTTGCTTCTTGATTAATCAACAGGAAAAATCAATGCTCTGTCCATTGCACTTCCAAGCTTTAATTCAATTACCATCTGTGAACTAATCAAACATTGATCTAGCTATGCCAATAGGCAGAAGGCAATTTTCTATACCACTCTATTTCCTTGTCATTAAAGGTTACATTTTAGTTCATTCCTCACAAGTCTAAATATTTTGTGTAGTTAGAAAAAAAATTCTCCTCTCAACTTTAATTTAATTTAATTAAAAACTCATAAGACCTTTTACATCCTTTTCCCTATTTTCTGCCATTCATTCTATACTAGTGTGGAGTTATTTTGCAAAGAAAAGTCCAAGGTACTTTTTCCAGGGTGATTTTAATAGACTGAAACAAGAAAGAAAAATTCCTTTTTCCTTGTTGTCAGAAATCACTGTCCATAATTTCAATTCTATTTCCACTAACTTTCTCCTTTCTTAACAGTCTTTCTGTCTATTCATTTAAAGAAAAAGGACTCTAGTTGGTTTTTCTGGGGTTTTTTTTAATGAGTAAATCCCTAGTAAAGGTTTTTTTTCTTCCATGAGCTTCCCTGTCACTGATTATACAATTTTGCTTACTATATGTCTCTAGCTAAATGTCAAACAATTTTATCTGAAAAACAGCTACCAGCAGTTTTGAGAAAAGGCAGGGTTAAGCTCTTATTTACTGTCTCTGCGGAAGCAATTACCAAATGGTAACTCCATTATTTTTATTGCCCAGCCCTAGGGCTATCATGGTTGAAAGAAGTAGAATAATCATAATGATCAACATTAGCCCTAGTAATATTGTTACATAAAAAAGTGTAAATTTAAAACAGAATAGACAACAGAGAAACAAAAACAAAAATCCACAAAACAAAAAAGAATTCCAGTGCCCTTTCATAGCTTGGATTAAAAGACTTCTAAAAAACACAGGGGTGTCTGTCCTAGGGGGAGAGAGACCCAACTGTCTTGCCTGCTGTATAAACAATCACTAAAAATAGCTAAAACAAGAAGTAAATAGTAAACCTTTATGTCAGTTAGCTTTGCCTTAAGGAGACTAGATACCCTGAATATCTTTTAACAGGTCTACGGGTTGTAGCCTAAAAAAAAATTCTAAAAACCCAAAGATAATGGTCAAGTAAATTACTTGGAAAAGGCACATAAGGCACATAAGAAGTTAAGGCAAGCCTTCGAAGAGCAGGAGTCCTGAATTATCTTGTCCCTTTCTTTCTACCAAATCTTAGCTTATGCTTCTGCTCTGAGCATGCTTGATCCCTCAACAAGCTGGTGTTTCACGGGAATTACTTTCACTGCTATACTAAAACTTCAGTAATCCATGTCAGCCTTACCTAAGTGTTTTAAAATTAGTCTTTTGGAGTGATTAAAACTTTCTTTCCCCTAAATTCCAGATCCACTTAAGTATTAGCTGTATTTTTTTTCTTTTACTCTTTTAATATTCTGTATAAGATGTCTCATATTGTCTGGGTTTAACAAGTGCTTATTTTTCTTTTGTTTCACGAAAAAAAATCACTAGATTCTGATATAAATCCTATCAAATTCTGAAACAGTATTAACATGCTCTGGAAAGAGTGTTCTGGCCTTGCTGTGCTTGGAAGGAATTTGCTTAAGTGTTGCCAGGTAATTACTTTCTCCAGTTGGTATCAATATTCTTATATTAATAACTAGTTGTATTATCAAATGACCTCAATATATTTCATAAATCATGTAATTATTCATCTACAAGAGTATTAAGAAATTATTACATGAAGGTTATATAAAGATACAGAGCATTTACAACATCTTAAAAGGCACTTGTCATCATAGCCATAAAGAAGAGCCAAAATTTATTATACTGAGAGGAAATATGAGTCAAATAAAACCTAACCAATGCTTTTACTATGTTCTTTTATTGAAAATACTTTTCTATGAATCATAGGTCTTCACTTGTGAAAGGAATAGAAGCAAGTTCATTTTGTAACATTTACAACTCTAATGAGAATCTCAGTACCATTATGTTCACATTCCTCAGTAGAATACCCTTACATTGTTCTACATTAAATATATTTCAAAATCAATCTCAATCTGAGTTTTCCAGATAAAAATAATTCCAATATTCCAATTCAATTCCCCTAAATGGTCCAGTTTATCAGAAAACATTCCTTATTAAATGGCTTCTGAGTTTTTGAGTATTTATGACTTGCAATTACAGAAAACTCACAATAATCAATATTTATTCTTCAATGGAATATAAAATAATATTTTGAATTAAAGGGGCATGTAAATTATGAAAATCTACATTTTGAAGTCTGTAAAAAGCATGGTGCTTTATGATCTTGAATTATGCCTTCTGGACATTACTTTAGCTGTATACTGGGACTCCAGAAACCTACTGGTGTGTTCTAAACCAGTAAAGTGATAACATGAACAGCTGAAACAAGAAACTACACGAGTATATCAGAGTTTAACTTCCAGATAGTGGGAATATACAGATCTCTCTCTCTTCAACATCAAAAATACTCAGAGAAGATTGCAATTACCTAATTACACAATAAATATGAGTAATTATACTAAAAACCTATTTTCATACTTCAAAATAGCTCTGTGCTATTTTCATACTTCAAAATAGCTCTGTGCCGTGAAATTTTGAACATCTTCAGAAAATTACAAGAAGGTACTGAAACTCCAGTACCTTTCTGTGTCACCTTGTTCAGTATCTCACCAATCTCATAATGAAAAATATTTTTCATATGTAAAAGTATAAACTTGTCATCTTGCTTCTCTTGTGATTATTTATTTCACTGTATCTGTCTGAAAAGCCTGGTCACAGCTCTTCCTTAGTTCCTAAGTACTGGAGGAAAACAATTAGCTGATACTGCAGACTTTTTTTTTCCAGGCTGAACAAACTTCAGTTTAGAATCAAGTAGCCAAGACTGAACAAGGTATACCAGGTGTAGGATAAAGAAACCCAAGCAAAAGTTAATATTCATGGCACTTAACCTCTAGCTACTGTCTTTCTAACACAGTCCAACTGCTTTATCATTCCTCCACCCCAAAGGAGCATGGCTGACTCATTTGTGAGATGCTATTCTACATTGTACACCTTCATCCACAAAAGGTCTCAACTGCAGTAGTCTCTGGGATAAAGGGAGCAGAAGAAGAGAGCTCTTACACAGGTGGAGTTTCTAAGCTCAAAGGTTTGTGCATGCTTAAATGCCTCTTGGAATGGGACTATATTTAAACATTGGTGTATGTGTCTTCCTGAGCAGGCATCCCCAGGCATTAATAGTCAGGGCAGGTTCAATTAAATATTAGCCTACCTGACCCTTTGTTCAAAAGAAATGAGCCTATTTCCACTTGTTACACTGGGAAAAAAATATAAGGTACTCTTCTATTCTTGGGTCTCTCTGGGTAACTGTGGGACTGGAGCTGAGTGGCACTGCCACCAAACGGAGCTCTATCCTGCAGTTGCTGCTCAATCCTGATTTCCCACCCAAATGCAATCCCATTAAAATCAATGTGCAGAAAGAAGCCCAGCATGATCATTTCCCTACATGACATTTAATATAGTTCAAAGCACTTCCTGCAGAATTTGCAGTCATAGGATAACTCTCTCTTTTAGATTTTTCAGTTAGGATTCCATTGAAATTTTAATTTGTTTTATAATTCTGTTGAATCAGCAAAAATTACTCGAATCAACATTATGTTATTCATTTTATGACTTTTTCAGAGCATACAATGTTCCACTTCTATTCTGTTTGTTGATCATCGACTAATATGATCAATTACTCCAGTCCTTGTTGAGTCACAGGATGTTGTTTTTAGTTCTTGGGCTTTAAATTTTAATATGCAATGCTGACCTTTTTGCTTAGTTGCTCTTTCTTAAAGCATACTTTGTGCTTTAAGAAAATTTACAGACTTCCTTTCATGTCAGCTACAAATAATGAGATTTTTCTGTTATAATTTTTGTAACAGTGCAGCACACTCACCTCCCACCAGGCAGCTTATACAAATTACTACAAACATAATGGTAAATGTTATTTTAACACTTGTTTTGGACTCCAACATAGAAATGTATTACATATTTTATTAGCTCATTTACCACCTACTAAGTTATATTATTAGCTAATTCATTGAACATGATATGTGTTGGGTAGACTTGGTTATCACTTTAAAGGAACTCTTCTCTGAGTCCGGTCAGTGTTTTTCTGAATCCACAGAATTTACTATGTTTGTGTGCTTATAACAGAAAAATAAACCTGAGAGATGTAGGAAGGCATAAAATTAAAGGGTAGGATCTGTCTCTGTCTCACACACCATACCTTATTATAATACGTAATTGATTTCTCATTGCCATTACTCAATAGCTCTGATTCACAGCCCATTAAGGTTAATGAAAGAAAAAGACTCATGAGTGAAACCTGAACTTCATTTAAGTACTTGTTAGCTTAGAACGACTCTATGGGATTGGGAATTTGGTAAATGTCAAAGTGGCAGAATCTCAGACAAATCTCTTTGGTCTTGAATTTTGGTGGGACATTATCCAAAGTTCCCAAGTTGTGTTGAAAATCCTCATCATAAAAGAGATATCAACTAAGACTTTTAATAGCCTAGTCCTACTGAGCATTATTAAAGCCTTGTGTTTGTATAAGCCTGCTACAGTTCAGGTTGTCAGCAATAAATGAGTCATGCACATTACAGTTAATGCATAATTTTAGGGATTGTCACCTTTGAAAGCTGGTTCTCTCCTAATAAAGAGCCCATTCTGTTAATGAATAGAATATATCATATGTCATGAGAAAATAATTTGGGGTGGTTTTTTCCCTGTATCTTAGATAAAGATTTTTTCTTATAATTTGACATAGCTTTTCTCATAATATATAGCAAATATATTTTTAATAGCATTATAGTCCACAAACACATCAGACACTTCATGACTCTAACCAGACTTTAGAAACCTCCTGAGGATCTTAATACTATTAAAAATGTGCAGCAAAAAGCCATGGTGACTGGAATGAGAATAGAAAATGAGGAGCATTAGTTAGGGTAGGAAAGAGCAAAAAACATATCAGTGAAGTACGCTGCAATAGCCACTATCCAGCAGAAGGATTCTGCAGTTTTACAGCAAGAGGTAAAGACAATCCTATACCATAAAGGACAGTCAGCTTGATGAATGACACCAGGTCAAAAACAATAGAAAAAAACCCCATAAGCAAAAGTAAAAAAAAAAATTGAAAGCAGAAGGCTGAGGAGCCAAACTGTGACAAAGTTCCACAGTAGCTAGAGAGAAGGGAATTTGTTGGTAAAGTTGAAAGAGAGGTTGAAGATATGGTAAGTAAAAATCATTGATGACCTAATATAAAAAAAGAGGGATCATACCTCTGAATGCATGAAGTGTCTCTTACAGTAGGCAAAACCAAAGAATAAAGAAATGAAAGAATGGGAATCACACTTAGATCAGAGATAGAAGGGTAAAAATTTGCAAACATAAAAATAAAAGTAAGAAATGGACAGAGGAGCAATAGGAGAAACCCACCAACATTCTGCCCCTTCCCCCTCGCCCATGCCCCAGCCCTCTGGTAATGAAACATTAAAAAAAAAAACAAAAAACAAAACAAAACAAAACAAAACAAAACAAAAAACCCTGAGAAAAGCAAAGAATTTCTACCTATGATTCTGTCTCTCATGTCTGAGCTTTGTTGCTTTGTCCCACATGGAAGACTGAAACTAGGCTTAAGAACTCCAGATAAACTCCCATGTGATACAGCAGTATCTTTTTCAAAACACAGAGAATAAGCACTTCTTTTAGCATTTTCAATTCTCCTATGAATTTAGAAAAGGGTTGTAGGAAAGCAGACGTCCTGTGGAGATTATTTTTATGTAAGATTTTATGTAATTTTTATGTAATAACAATGCTAATCAATACTTACTGAAAATAAGGAAAACAGAGAAACAATATTCAAGAAGATGACTCAGCCTTAGAGTTCGCCTGCCTATACTTGAAGGGTGGCCAGTTGTAGTGCATGGAATAAAATCTGCTTCCAAGGCTGTCTTGTATTACGGTTGACAGCCTCCAGCTTCTCAGAATAATGCTCCTATCATGACTATTCTGCACATTAAAATCTAAAAAGTCAATATGACAGAGGGAGACACTAAGGAGTTTTATCTGCAAGCTGGACTGTTGTATTTGCAATACTGCCCCAAGAGGCTAAAGGTTTGCCAGCTATGTTGCTCCAAAATTCTCATTAGAGAGTTTTTGAGCCTTCAGTATAGGCTGTGGCTATGGAGAAACCCAAATTCTTCTTGGTGGATGTCCAAAGAAACCACTTGGAACTATGAAAGAGGGATGGGCTAACCTTTCCTTAATTAGCAGCTCATATTTAATATCAGTTGTAGTAAAAGTATTGTACTAATAGCCATTGTATAGGACAAACCTGATATTTACTCAGCTGGGCTTTGTTCATCTAACAGCACTCCACACTTAGCAATAACTCTTTTTTTTTTTTTTTTTTTTTTTGACAGAACTGGGTCACAAATAGGGACTGAGAGAGCCAATGGGTATACTTCAAAGCCTTATTCATGCAAAAGCATTAATTCCTGCATTTTGCTAGAATTTACCCATTTGTTTTGTGGAACACAACAGCATGTATTAGTGTGACCCTTTATGTAGCAGTGCCAAGAAAGCTTTACTTTTCTGTTTGGCCTCTCTCAGCATGCAATCAAGGCCAATTGCCTTTTTGCCTCATAGCTTTTTCTACAGAGATGAAAGTGAAGCCTTACTGACACACACAGGATGGCAGTGTGATCACTGAAACAGCTTCAATCTATTGGTACAGGCATGATTAAGCTTCTCTTGTCATTTCCCTTAATGCATGCCAATTTGGCCTTGTCAGTCATTTTATCGAGTTTGACAGGAGCTTTCATCCAAAGAACATCTCCAGGAGCAATCAAAAAGCACTATGAATAGGGCTGGACTGGAAGTATTTTTCCAGTACAGAGCACTCTTTTTGTTCAATTAAAAAAAAAAAAATTAAGCATTCTCCATTACTGAATTATAAAATCATTTTTTAAATTTTAGAAGGGATCAGCATGTCCAGACTAAAAATAATAAATAAATAAAAGTAAATAAATCCAGCAGTATCAGAGCTAGTCTCTTAGTCTTAAAAAGAAACATAGATTTCCTTTAACTTCCTGGTGAAAAAAGAAAATTATTGGAGTTTTTTTGGCCAACAAGTGTTCACCAACAAGAAGTGTTCACCAACAAGAAGTGTTCACCTTGCTTCTGCAACAGCCAGTCCCTGATCATTCTCTGCAGTGCAGCACTATATGTCTGTGAAGTATTTTTGCCACATTGTTAACTGATCTTCAGTGCATTCTGCTGGATGTCACTTTGACAAAGATATAACTTGATTGCTACTGTACCATCAGGCAAATCTGTCTTTAGGTCTGTCCCTTCATTCCTCTTCATCAAAGCTTCATGTATAGAGGGGAAAGTAAAAGCAGGAAAAACCACCAAAAAGACAGCTAAGAATGAGAGTGCTTTTTGAGTCTGTTTTTCTGATGTTTAATATTGCATAGGCAACCTGCAAAAACTGGTCTTTTTGCTGTTCTTTTTCAAGAGGCTTAACTGGGAAACTCTACAATTTATTTTCCTATCCATCCAAATATTTCCCAGCCATGAAAAAGGAACCTTTTGAGAGTCCAAATTATTGGGCCAGGAAATCCTGGCTTAGATCCCTTCTAGATGGAAAATGCCTTTAATGGTCTTTTTTAAAAATTAATTTCTAATTTAACTCCAATAGGATTAACAAAGGTTGTGAAAAATCTTAGGACATTTTCATATTGGGAATATCATACTGCCATAAATATTCTCTTTCCTTTTTCTGTATTAAAACAATTGAGAAGTTATTGAAGTTGTTATGCTGAAGCTGATCTTTGTCTCCTAATGCTTTCTAGCAACACAGGCTGAAGTCTTGAAGAGGTATTCAATTGTCTGGATGTGTTGCACTGCACAAGGCAATTGAAGATATATTTTGGGGTTAATGACTTCCTCTGAAAGAGAAAGAAAAACAACTCATGGATCAGAAAGTGACCTCTTCAGGGAATAAAACAGGTTGGATAGTAGATATGTTTTCTGTTTCTTTTTATATTTTCCAGGGTGAATCTTAAGCAACTCTGAATCAAGCCTTTACAAGACACCCCTGGGATTCTGAATGAAATACAGAGGGCAATGAATAGATAGCTGAGATGAAGAATTAGTCGTAACTGAGTCTGTTGTGGAGGACGAGCAAGAAGATAAAGTAGTTGAAGAAAAAATAATATTTTTCTTGCAGGATCTGAAACGTTTACTCATAATAGCATAGATTTACTTAGTTTTCATTGTGACATTCTTGGTAATAAATAAAGCTGAAAAGGCTGATGACATGTCCTCCCTTTTGTGTTTATGGATATGCAGGCATATCATGCTTACTATGCTTGCAAAGCAACTAAAATGCTGAAAAGTACAGGAGCAATCCTTCCTGTGTTTAACTTATAGAGGAAGATAATATAACAAGCTCAATTTGGAAAGGAGCCTGAAGACTTGAATCATTGTCTCAGTGTCATACATATGGTTCTTCCTAAGAAGATAACTTCAATTATCTGAAACTTTTCATTATCTTTAATTAATACTATAGTAATACATAGGACAATTTCCTGGCTGGTTTTTTTTTTAATAAACTGAAAAGCCAATCCAACATCCCAGAGCAAATACTGATGTGCCTTCCAAAACTGAATGGTAGATGCTGTACTTGACTTTGTTTCTTGTTCTTAAAAGTAGGCTTTGCCAGCTGAACTTTCTAATAGGAAAACCTGAACAACATTATTTTGGCTGGTACTATCTATCAGTTATAGATCAACTGTGCTATTTTCTCCTTCCTGAGTTAAGTATTTTTGCAATTCTCCTACACCATTAACAAGTCTCAACTAGATGAAAACATATTTAAATAGGTTCAAGTATTTGTGAGTATTCTTTTCTAAAGCTCACATGGTCAATGTAAAACAAAGTATTATTTACACTTCAATGGAAACAGAATACTTTAGAGAAGAAAAGGATTGCAAAACAAGTAATATACACATTGCTTTACCATTCCCAGTGGTTACCTCAGCAAGAATAGATAAGGTTTTTCTTGTCAGTGTTGCAAGGCATCTACAGAGCAAATGATTTAAGCACAGTACTACTGCTGGAAAGTAAGATAAGAAAGCATCTGCAGTGGTTTGACAAAGAGCCAGCTGGGGTCCAAAGGATTACAGCTGTAGGCAAACAGAAAAGCAGACACTTGTAGAATCCTCCCAGCAGAGTTCACAAACATGTGGCTACTGCATGCAGCCATGATTCAACCATACTCTGCCCCTAAGCCATCCCATGTGTGAGGCAGCACACAGTTCTGTGCATAACACCTTGCAAATATCTGCACCAACGACTCACTTCTTTGGAGGGTGTCCTCCCTTTCAAGTTCACTAGAGTTCCTTTGACGCTCCATGGGGCCATTTTTTATTTATTGGTTTGACTTCTCTCTTGCCAAATCTCCAGCACCAACTGATTTTCCATAAACTAAATCCAGTCTTGCAGATAATAGGCCCTGCATGGATAGCACTCATTATATCTATTATATCCAGGTCTTCTTGCCACCTGCTGCTGCAGCTCTCTATCTCACCTGCAATAGATAACCTCAGGTGACTCACAACATTTTCCATAACTCAGAAACAGAGATGGGTGCCCATAGATGGAAATGAATCGTGGAAGAGCCTTATCTGAGGGTTTCTGGCATCTGCCAACATTCCACATAACAGTGTCTTTTTTTCTCACCTGACACACCATTATTAATGAAGAAAACTGTAAATCCTGTTGCTGCCTTCAAAGGAATATCAAGAGTCTGTAAATTAAAAGTCTTTTTCACTGAAGTAGCACTGCTAGCACAGTTTAAACTAAGCTATGGATGGTAGAGAAGGAAATGTGTATATATATTTATTCTGTCATCTAGATATTCTTACATTACCTGGTAGCTAATTCACTGAAAATACTAATACTTACATTACATTTTCAGGCAAACAAAGGGTCTTCAGAGGATGAGAGTAAAGACAGTCTATTTAGTTTTGATCAAATGTGCAAAGCTTTAGTTCTGTAATGGGCATGCAATAAAGCAGATATTGTGTGTAGCATACATTCAAGAGAGATTAATGGTCACATTAACCTTTTTAAAAACGATGAAATAGATATATTCCTTTGCAACTGGTGTGAAAAAGCAATAAAAGCATAGTAAAATAGAACAGGATTCATGTCTTCTGACCATCAAATAAACATGTAAAATAATCAGAGATTTACAGCATGAACATGTGCATATAATATTTGACATTTCATCTAGGCAATGGAGAAGCACAATTAGAGGGATGATAATAAGTTGTTCTAAAAAGTGTTTGAAAATTGTTCCAAAACTAATTTCAGCATCAGAAACATTGGTGCCATTAGCTTTAATAAAATGCATAGACACATCCAAATCAATCTCTTGGAAGGAACTAAATTAATAAACATTTTTCACCATAGGAATAGCCTTTTATGCTTGACACTGTTTACAAAAAGTCAAAGTAAGCTATAACGTGAAAGAAACTGACCTGAAATAAAAATAAAAAAACACCATGTTCATGAATATTTTTGCGATTATCATAGAAGTCAATGCTTATCTGTAGTGTTGATTTCATGATCTTTAAAAAACAGCATCTTTTTTTAGGTAAATATTATTATTATCATCATCATCATCATTATTATGGCCAGCTTGAAGACACGATTTTCTTTTTGATGTAAGGAATCTTGGAAAAACAGAAAATTCATCAAATACCATGAATAAATGAATTTCTTTGAAAAAATCATGCCACAACAATATCCAAAACTCATAAAAATCCCCTTATAAATACCAACAAAACCAAATGCTTAGAGAAGATGAAATCAGAAATGGCACTTCAGCTGTGTGTGCATTGCTACCTACAATGAATAATATCTCTGTCAGACAGACTCCAAAACAAGCTGGTCAGGAGAGCAGCTACGTGGTCTGTGCACCTTCACCTGTTTCACCCATGCTCTGATTTGGACTCATTTCCACTGGACTGGACTTTCAATCAGGGGAACTCAAAGTTACACAGCTGAGTTCTTACAGACTGCATAGGGTGGACCAACTTTGAAAACAAAGGTCTGAAAGGCCTCAAGAATGCAAGTTTTGTGCTGTGCCTGGGAGATATTTCATTAAAATTTTGTTGACTGGAAGTCTAACATCTGGTTGAGGGTAGTTGGCTCTTCTATAGAAAATAAGACACAATGACCTAGAAAATGTAATTCTCCACTTTGTGAGTGTTGGCTTAGCCTTTTGCATCAAGTCTCATTCTGTCAATGAACAGTAATGCATGTGAAGGACAGTTTGGGAATTAAAGCAACAAAAATTATTATTTATTTATAAAAGTAGCTATAGTGGCTTGACCCTGGCCAAATGCCAAGCAGCCACCAAAGCCTCTCTGTGACTCCTCTCTGCAAATGGAGATGGAAGAAAAAATACAACAAAAAGTTCATAAGTTGAGATTAGGACCAGGAGAAATCATTCACTAATAATATCACTGTAAAACAGATTCAGCTTAGGAATATTAATTGAATTTATTACTAACAAACAGAGCAGAATAATGAGAAGCATCCTAAGACCTCAAAAACACCTTTCCCTCATACCTCTCTCCTTAGCAGCTCTTAAAGGCAAAATGAAAACCAGATCACAAAAAACAATGTTTACATAGCAATGCATGTGGACTGGAAAAAAACTGATTTTTCTTTGTAACTTTATAACAGTGTTATAACTGTTTTTTATTCTACAAAACCACTCTGAAAATTTCCAAAAGCTTCAACATATTTTTTATGTATTTAAAAAAATAGTCTAAAATGTCTTCTTTCTTATGTCCCTTTGGGGTAAAAAACAAACAATGCTATAAAAAGCAATATGCTATTAAAGCTTAAAAAACTTTAGAAACTCCATCATATAGTTGCAGTATCACATAAGTGTATCCAAGTCAACATTTTATAGCATCAGGGACTACCTCTGGTTCCTTTCTGCTGATGGTGTTGTCACTAAAATGTGCATTAGTATTGATCAGTTATTCTACCATGATCTTCTTGCAGCTAAGTCAGCAGGAAGACAGACCAGGGTGAAACATACCTTTTCTGAGAACATCACAGATAAAAAGGAAAGAATTGCTCATGAGAAATACTTTATTTAAACCACTGTAAATATTTCCTAGCTCTTGAAAATAATGAATAAATACATTTGTATATGTATATTTCTTAAAAAGCTAACAAATAGCAATTTGCTGTCAAAATTATTATGCATATCATATGCTGGAAAAAGAATTAAAGATATATTTTGTGCATTCATTTTATGTTAGCTGATTGCTTTCAAATATTTTTAATTAAATTTTCTCTAAATTAATACCTTTCACAAATTTTAGATCTCTTCCATTGGACGATGTCTGATCCTAACTCATTTCATCCGAATGTTTAATATGCAATAACCAATCATTCTCTTAGCAATTACTATGATGGTTGAAAAGCTAAAATATTTCCTTAGAAGAATGGAAACTAAGGAAGAAAAGAATAAACTAACATGATAAGGGTAGGGTCAACAAAAATCATAAGAAATTTAGGAAAAGCTTGCTAGGGGAGGAGATTAAAAACCAAAATGCAGGATGGTTTTGCCTCAAGCAGAATCCTTGGCAGGTATGTCATGCATGCAGAAAATGAGGAGTCTGAAAAAACCAGCCCTGTCCTGAAAACAGCACAGGGTGTTACAGCATAATTTCAGAACAAATGGGCTTCAGATAAAGCAGCATGCTTCTTGGAGCATCCAGTTGACAATCTTGTGTCACAGCTGAATGATAGCTTGATATCATTATTTGAACAAAGGCACTGGATTGAAAATTTCCCTTAAATCTCCACAGTAGCTAACTTCCCACTAAGACTTTTTAACTGATATTGATATTTCAAAGCCTTTTGAAGGAGTTTATGACTACCTGAAGCAAACACCTGCTGTCTAATCCTATAGTTTACATTATACACATCACTTAATTAATCTGAAACATATCAGAGAAAGAATTTAGCTACTGCATAAAATATTAACTAAAGATTTCTTCTCACCCCAAACACAATTTACCTGAAAAGGGAAATCTTTCTGCTCCTCTGTCTAAGTCCTAGGAGTTTGTACATTTCACTTTGCATGTGGAGGAGTCACAGGAGGATGGGACTTGTAATATGGCAGAAGAACATTTTGTCTCAAAAAGAACACAG
>WBND01001034.1:154909-222801 GCA_013398595.1 Tychaedon coryphoeus | reverse complement strand
TACCAAAACTAGCCATGCAACTCCAGTATAACTTCCTTCAGCAATTATTTTATTTGATAGTTACATGATTAATACTGTACATTATATGGTTACTGATCAATAAGATTACTTGGCTCTCTCAAGTAAGATCACTAAAGTGTAAAAAAAAAAGTGCTGGAAACATTCACCCTGCTTTAACCCCTCTGGGCGCTGTCCAATTTCATACTGTTTGAATGATCTTATAGTTGGAAGTGACCTTCAAGATCATCAAGTTCAAACCCCTCTGCCATGGGCAAGGATACCTTCCACTACACCAAGGTGTTCAGAGCCCCATCCAGCATGGCCTTGAACATTTTCAGGGATGGGATAATCACAGCTTCTATTAACAATGTGTTCCAGTGCCTCACCATCCTCATGGTAAAGAATTTCTTCCTTTTATCTAATCTAAACCCCACAGCCTTTTCCAGGTTGAACAATCCCAATTCTCTCAGCCTTTCCC
Source organism: Tychaedon coryphoeus (assembly GCA_013398595.1). Taxonomy (NCBI): domain Eukaryota; kingdom Metazoa; phylum Chordata; class Aves; order Passeriformes; family Muscicapidae; genus Tychaedon; species Tychaedon coryphoeus. The sequence goes on along the minus strand of WBND01001034.1, from coordinate 222,323 downwards.
CATAGGAGAGGTGCTCCAGCTCTCTGATCATCTTGGTGGCCTTCTCTGGACCTGCTCCAACAGGTCAATGTCCTTCCTGTGCTGGGGCCCCAGAGCTGGACACAGTTTTCCAGATGCAGTCTCACCAGGGTGGGTCAGAGGGGCAGAACCCCTTCCCTTGCCCTGCTGGCCCGCTACTTTGGACGCAGCCCTGGATACAATTGTGTTTCTGAAATATAAGTGCATGTTAGTGGCTTGTGTCCAACCTCTGATCTACCCAAGTCCTTCTCACCATGCCTGTTCCTCCTCTGCCCTCCTCATCAAGCCCTCTAAATTGCCAATGTGAGAACGCCCATGGGTATCCCAGACTTTTCTTTTGGTGGAGAGATCAAAAGTCCTGGTGAATGAACAGAGCTTTATTGATCCAAACTATCTCTCTTATTTAAAAATACACAAAAGTAGCTGTTGGATCAGTCCTCTATATTGAGCTAGTGACCCAACTTATGAGTGATCTGTAGTACAAATGAATGGAACTTCATGACACTAGAAGAATTACAGAGAAAATACAGAATGCAAAGAAAAAGGTGCAAATAATGAACTTGGGGCCAAAGGAAAAGTGTCATTTGAAGAGGAAGAGGTTCTCAGAGTGCAGATTTGCTGTATATAAATACCTAAGTTAAAGGAATCTTATAACACAAGATTTGTGATGAATTGTTGAGAATGAATGTTTCTGCAAATCTCCAAGAAAGAATAAAAGTGCTAGAAAAGTCAGAGCTTAAAGATTTGGGAGGCTATTGGACATTGGATATTTCTGGCACATTTCCTGGTGTATTTGTATCATAGCCAGAGTTTGTTCCCTGGTGTCTGCACAGTGAACCTTATCTCCCTGCCCTCTCTCCATGGTTTCCTAATCCTCTCGTCTCATTCATAAGCTGGAACAGAAGGCATAGCGAAGAAGATAATGCTATTATGAACATTTTAAGCAGTTACTCTTTTTTCCCCACTGGGTATCCCCTAAAAACTGCCCTCTTTTTCTCTACACATTGCCATTTTATAGCTTCACTTTCCACTGCCAGGTATTTGGGGATGCTTATGTCTTTGTTGTCCCTGGAGCATACAGTGAACACATGAATGCTTTATCAACTATTTTGATAAATATTTAAAAATATGATGAGTGTACAGACTATATCACCAAAAAATGTTTAGAGAAAGAGCTAGGGGTTGTGGGGACAGGTAGAGAAGTAAGAATTTGCTAAGAACTTAGAGAAGTTGGGAAGGTGAATGGATAGATTCTTTGAAGCAAGTAGGGAAGGAGGGTAAAGAAAGAGCTCAACTGTCAAGTAGTTGCAGGGTCAGGTATATTTTTTATGAGCCAATTCTACATAAATAGTCCAAATAATCCTGAATAATATGCAGTTTCAACCAAGATCTTAAATAATTATTGAAGATTTTCTTCACAGAAAGCCAAAAAATACAATGTAAGAGAAATGGAGCTGACATTTACCACTGACATATTTAGTTGTTTCTATAAGAATAAATTTTATTTATTTATTTATTAACTGTTATGCACATGAATACACCTTTATATTTTAGAATAATGTTTCCTTTAAATAATTACCATCTATTTTATGAATTGTCCCATTCATTTCTTCTCTTTTTTTTTTGCATGAAGTCAGATGTTTATAGATTAGCTGTGGATTTTTACTAAGTGTACTGCTCCCTCCCTGTCTGTAAAGTGAGATGAGAGCTTGATGTTTATGTGGTTAAACACGATTTGTGCTTCCTGCCTTTGAGGCACAGCCATAGATCATGCTGTGTTATTTATCTTGCTTACTCTAGCTTTTTGTGATGAATTATTAAAATATGCCTGGAAGCATGGAGCCATTTGGAAGAAGGGTCTTACTGGAGAGTAGAACAGATAAAAGCACTGAGATAAAACAAGCAACCCTGTCACCAGCAGACGCAAGCAATATTGCAGAGAAGAAAGAGACCATTTTATCGGTCAAATTCTGCTTACAGCCACACTAGTGAAACCTCATCTAGTTCAGTGAATACAGCTGGCTGCTTGAATTCATCAGTTGCTTAGAAAACAGTATAGTGACTTTCCAAAGGCAAAACTGCCACATGAAGCATGGAAATATAGTTTACATTGTTAGTGTACCTGCAGCTAGGCTGCAAGATGACCATAACAAGAGAATAGTCCAGGAAAAAAAGTCCTTCTGCCTCTGAACTCTTCATATAGTGTCTTTTTCATCACAAGAGAGGAAAATCAGTACAGGATTTTTCTCTCAGGGAAAGCACTTGAGTGGTCCTGTTATTGTGTTGGATGACAGTATGCCTGGCTTTTGAAATAATCAGTAAATAATTTCTGTGTGAAATATCGTTCCCTCTAACTTTGTAATTCTCCTTTACTTTATTTCACTAACTACAACTTATTTTGAAAAACTTAAAGCGCTACATCAAATTTTCCAAGCAATATGTCTCTGATTTTTAGACAAATCTCAGGAAAAAATACTCAATTATTTTTAAGAAAAAGAAAAAAAAATAAAAGAAACATGTTTTTATGCTCTACTAAACTTTTAACGCCAATTCACACAGAAGCCCTAAAGCCTGCAGCAGAACATGAAACTTGAAAGCAGACTATCAAGAGATAAGGATCTGCCTTTTCTATATTTCCTCAAGATCTTCCTCTATTATACAGCTGTTAAAATGAAGTTTGTATGTGCTGAAGTAACATAGGTCAGAATTTAGCAGTGAATTCTCTAAAAGATTTGCCCTCCCAGACTGCATTCTTGTACTGTGCAGGACATGCACAACCATCACATTCACTACATTCATGGTGCTCCTAGAGGAAGTTACGTACTGTGTTCTCTTGACGGAAGGAAGATGCTTTTTCTCCAAGATTCTCCAAGTCACTTCTGAACTCCAGCTTCCAGAAGATAACTTGATGCCTATCTGTAATTAAAACACGCCTGGAGAGAAAGAGCAGAGGCAGAGGCTAGAGCATGAAGAAGTAAAGACAACCACAGATCATCAATGGGACAAGCTAGTGTAGAATCAAGAAGCAGAAGACAGCTTAGGAAAAAAAATAAAGGAAGAAAATATAATCAATAAAGGTAGAGGAAAGAATTGAGGAAATTACTTGGAGTTGTTGGTTTTGGGTTTTTTCCCCTGGTGATCGTTGACCATTACTATATTTTACATGAAAATAATCTCTGAGTAGGTCTGAGAAGGACATGTGTTTTTTTCCTGATTGAGCAATCAGGTGAGATGGACAGGAAGACGCCACTGTCAAGACACAAGTAGATTTTCCATGAAGCTGAAATTGGAGTCCATTTACAGTTCAGATCCCCTTGGGATTAGGCAATAGCTCAGCAGGGTTTCCAGAACCACAGTTTTGGATTTAACTGTTTAAGCGCTGTTCAAATGGCTGTTTCAATGTCTGCAAACTTCACCCAGCCCAACAAACCTTTTCCATTCAACTCCTCCATAGATCTGATAAAATTAGAAAGCCATGAAATTCTGAGTGTGAGTCATAGTACGTCATGTAGAAATGCAGGAAGAATAGTAACAGGACAGAATTCTCTCAGAAGAAAAGTTTAAAAAGCCTTCAAAGCCCAGCAATAAAAAAAAAAAAAATAGCTCCTTTTCAATGACTGAATGTGAATATGAAAATAATTTTTGGTGGTAGTACCTTAACACTCATGTGAACTGCACCTTGATATGCTGTAACATGTGCAATGTTTTACATTGATTTCCAGCTTAGTGAATCACACTTCTCTTCTGTCAAAGGAAATAGGAAAACTGGACAACTAATTCTGTACAAACAGTGTTAATGCTTTACTACTCAACCTCACATACTACAGATTTTAGATACCCTCATTAAAATATTTAATCTCCTTGTGAATTCCTTGAAAATTTTTAAGTGTCTCTTCATAACATCAGCTCATGAGGTGTGCAGCTGGAGCTTGTTTTGGAATGCAAAAATAAAGAGAAAACTGACAGGTAAATGAAACACATGCAGGTGTTAAACAAAGAGACAATAACATCTTGGTTACAGTGTGGCTTTCAAAATCTACAAGGCAGCTCAGACGTGCTCTTGCTAAACTAATATGCTCTAAGTAAAATGCCCTGAAACCCAATAAATGCATTGCAAATTTTGCAGTAAATTAGAGGAAAGTTCGTTAGCATAGACATTTAGTTTAATTAGTTAAATTCTAAAAATACAGAAAAAAACCTAGGCATAATTTTTCTGTGAGGTTCACTGCAAAAATAGGAATAATGAAAGCTAAGCAATCGGATCCCAAATTTAATATATTGCATGCAAAGCTTCAGGTGTATACAGATATATAAGTAATGCTGCTTCTATGCAAGCATTCTAAGCTTCAAACATTTAAATACTTCTTGATAGGATGTGTTTGCTGCCATCGTTATATTCCCCAAAAATGTGCCTTGAATTTCAGTCTAAAACCTATTAACATTCTAAAGAGGTTGCAAATAGATCGCATCTCAGAAAAAGTATTAGTAATAGTGCCCAACACCCTGAATGCATTGGAGTGTTTTTAGCAATAGTATTTTTCAGTAAGCTTTTGTAAAGTTGTGCAAATGTAGAACTTCATCATTTTGATGATGGAGTTCTGAAAGGTTACCTTTACTAAGCTGGAAAATCATCAATAAGATGAAGAAATCCATCTGTCAGCAGAATATCCACTTATTCAAAAAGGTGCATCCATCCTTGATTTATTCAAGTTTGACAGCATTTTTTGCCTGGATGAAATAGAGACAGAAGAAATGGAGTGAAACAGAATAAATGGGCTGCAGATAAGAGGAGCAGAGGGGGAAAAAAAAGGATCCATGTGGATTGGACAGAAAATTTAGCATAAACTTTGCTGATAGGCATTCTCTCCAAGGAAAGCAACCTGAGATACAAGACATGATGCGTGTAAGCAGGATCTCATGAGGAAATCAGGCCAGGGTTCCCAGCTGATGAGAGAAACTATTACAATTTTATCTTGAATATCCAGTTTAGACTTGTTTTCTTTTCCTTTCACCGCGGTGTTCTTACAGACATTTGTATCTATGTTATCTATGCTGGGAAATGTAAATGGAATTTTTCTTAGGTCAAACCCTACAGAAAATTTTAAGATGATGATTTTACTCTTCCAAACATATTGAGAGACTAAAAATAGCAGTCCTAGAGCCCAGTGTCACAGCTTTCTGACATAAAGGTCCAGCGCATCAAAGAAGACTAAGATTTATTTTTTATAGAAAGTCTATTGGATTATATCTTTTATCAAAAGGAGCAGGAAAGAACTGGGGTCAGACACTGTCACAAAAGTTTTCTGACATACAGTTAAATGTTTGAACCCTGAAGGTTCAAAGAAATTTTGTAAAGTGACTTGTTTAAAACAAACCTTTTCTGAATCTTTTATGTGTTTATATTTACTGAGAGGTAACCAGGAGCTCCTGATTTATGTTGTATTTGTCAAGGTAGGGAGAGATTTCAACTTTTCAGGATTTTTTTTCTGCCCTGTTTTGTGACAGGTAGACGTGCATTCAAACAATAAACATTGAATGCAGTCACATCTGCAAAAGATTGGTTTGATGGCCTACACATGACTGAGTAAATAATTAGTTGTTTATATTTTTCTGTTAAACATTACAGGACATGAATAGAGCAAAGCTGTAAAGTTAGTTTCTCTTGCCAGCCATTAAAATGTTTTTGTTTGAAAGAATAAATTATCACATCACTATCTATGTACTTCTATATAACTTGGAAAGAAGTTTTATAAAAAATAATCCTTTTGAATTGATAAATGCATAATTTCATACTTTATCACCCACCCTTTTACACTCTATTATTTGTACAAAAGATGGAATTGGAAGGGGGTTTGGGAGGCTTTTTGAGTTTTTGTCTTCTGCATTGTTAAAGATACTTTCATCACATAGTAAGATCCTGACTTTGCTGGAAGCAGAAATCTTTATTCTGGAAGTCTATAACTATTGGTTTAGTATTACTCCCTCTGAATGTTATTTCTTCTCAGTATGCTTTCAGTTAGAGTTATAACACAAAACAATACCAAAAAAAGTCACCAGGCATCTTTTTTTCCTTATTTTCCTTCTTTTCCTTCAAAGGATAGATTGCATATAAGAAAATATCTTCACATTTCTAAGTTTTATGTGCATGTCTGTATTTCCATTTTCTAATTTGAAAAAAAGAACCATAGCTCTTCTGACTAGAGAACATGAGAACATTTTGGGCCTATATTCCCAGACATAGTGGGGATATATATTTCACAGAAAGGGCATGGCCTAATGAGAAGAAAATAAAAAAGTAATAAGCAGATTGAGCCAAACACTTTAATGAAAGAGTATTAAAGAAAACGGTTGTCCTACAAACCAGTAAGTTTTAGTTACTATACAAGTTGTGTGTAATTATATTCCTTGCAGACCACTATATCAGAAAAATACGATTTCCTCTGCACGTAATTGAATGGGTTTGGGTTTTTGTTTGGTTGTTGGTTGGTTTTTGTTTTGTTTTGTTTTGTTTTTAATGAGGACTAGCATTTGGTTATATAGTCTTCATTTGGTGGCTTCTACAACCTTACTGGAATGTTACGGCTTCTACCAAAGCAGGACGAGGATTGGTGGCATTTCCATTGACTTTTCCAGGAAACCAATCAACTTTTAAAGAAAATGCAGGTCCTGTTAATTCATTTCCTGACAGCACCACTGGTAAATTTGTGCTGGAGTTTTGCTTAGCCCTGATGGGACATTTCATTGCTGAATTTGCCAATGTGGTGGCAGTCAACAGTTAAATGTTATTAAAAACTTCATCAATGTAAATAGATACAGGCTCAGAGTAAAGACTTGGCCAGAAAGGTGTGTCTCCAGCCTGCCTACCCTCTCCAAAACAACCACTTTTTTCTGGATTCAATTCCAACCGCATTAATCTTCCCCAGAGCCCAGACAAGGGTCCAGTGTTTTGATGCTCCTAACCTGTTATGCTACCATTCCTCTAAAGATGCAGTACACGAGACTATTTTTCATTCTGTTTCATATTCACTAGGAAGCAATCAGCTTTAAAAATACGGGGATTGAACATGAGCCTTTTCAAAGAAATAGACACAGTAAATTGTCTTTGCTTTAGACTCCAAGGTATAAAGCAGAGTAGGTTATATATAAGTTCATATTGTAATCCAGCATCATTGCTCAAACTCCTATTTTTTATTGTACAAGAACAGCAAAAAGCAATCTGACAGTGGACTGAGCAAAAACCTTGTATTTCTTGGAATGACAGGACTAAATATTATACAGTATTGGAATATTTGTTACTGTTAGGGTTGAAATACAGGTATTCAAATTTCTAAATAAATTCCCACCTACTGATAGCACTCTATACTCATTTCCTTGAGAAAAGAAACCTGAATAAGCATCTAAAAATGTTTTGCCAGGAAAATATGGAAAAAAAAATTCTATGTGCAAATATGCACATATATGTAAATTTCTCCAAACAAGTAGCTGAGCGGAAGAGTGGAGCCAAGCTTTATACAGTGGCGTTTAAAACTTTTCTAAATAAATCCTTGTCAAATGGACAATTTTGACTGAAGATTTACTGGTGCTAAGCCATGTGCTGAAGTTTACAACCATGTGAATGGTCTGCATTCATTTCAGTAGGGAACCCTTGCTCCTCACAGGAAATTGTCAAAAGAAGACAAAGAGCAAGAGGCACATCATATCTGTAAAATATGGCTGAGCTTCCAAAAAGTTTCATATGCTGGCTGTTAGTTTGTAACTCCTGCTTTGCTCAGCTTAAGAAAACACATGGTCAGAGAACTGCTGACATAGCACATTAAAAGGTATAGAAGTATAATATGTCACTACCAAAAAAGTCCTCACAGTATGCTCGGTACTTTTCTGAGGGTGTGATCCAGTACAGAGCCCAATCTGTATGAAAAGATTCAAATAGCCTGTAAAACTGAAATAAATAATTTTTAAAACAATTCACTGAAGTTATAAATGAAATCTACATCTTGAAGTAGAAAGATGTGTGGTTCAGATTTCCAACTTTTGATGCAATTCATCCATCAAAGCTTAAGAAATGGTTTCCCTGCTTGATCATAGCAGAAATTCTTTGTTTCTTTTTCATCACTTCTGGGGCTTTTTTCCCATTCCATTAAGAAAGCTTAATTCCAGCTTGGGCCATTTGATTTTTTTTCTTAGTATCTTTAAACCTCTGTTGTAATGGAATCAACAGAAGTACTACCTAATCATATTGTTCTGCTATTTATGAAGGTTTATAAATCTCTCTGCAAGTAAATTAGTGTCATATCAAACTGCTGAGCCTGAATTTTGCTGGCAGAGACATATATAGGGCACTTTCCTTCAGCAGGGAATGACAAATCCTGTTTTAAAAATAATTCCTTTCTCTTCCCCCCTAATCTAGTGTATTCAGGAGTAGCACTCATATGTGGGTCAGCTACAACTAAGACGAAGCCATCTAAGCTGCTGTTTCACAAAGTATATGTCAACTATTCATTTTAACATATTCATTACCTCCAATTTAAAAACTGCAGCATTTAAACTTCTGCTAATACAATTATATTAAATCCTACTGCTTTTCACATACACAAAACACCCCCAAAACTCTTCAATTACTTTCAACAGAAATCAGCTTTAGTGAAAGAACATTTAGTGATACCGTAACAACAGCAAATCAAAATCTTTCCTTACACTGTGAAGCCCACAAAGGAATGTGCAATCCCAGACAGAAAGACAAATCTGCAGAAGTGCTCACTGAGCCACTTTCCATCATTTATCAGCAGTTCTGGGCACTCTGAGAGGTCCCGGTCAACTGAAACATCACAAATGTGATGCCCATCTACAAGGAATGTTGGTAGAAGAAGGAGAGAAGGTATAGTCCTGTCAACCTGACCTTAGTGCTGGGGTAGCAGATCATCTTGATATCATCTCTCAGTATGCCCAGGATAACCAGGACATCAGGCCCAGGCAGCAGAGATTTATGGAGGGCAGGTCCTGCTTGATCAACCTGACCTTTCTGTGACAAGGTCACCCACTTAGTGGATGAGGAAAGGTTGTGGATGCTGTCTACCTGGGCTTTTGTAAAGCCTTTGATGTTGTTTCCCACAGCATTCTCCTGTAGCTGGGTCACCATCTAGTTTAGTAGTGGACTTGGAAGTGCTAAATTAATGGTGGGAATCAATGGTCCTTAAGGTCTTTTCCAACCTAAACAATTCTGTGACCTTGGATTCTATAAGCTACTCTTAAACAACTCTTTAAAGTTGCTATTTACACATAAGTATTAAGTATTTGCTGCCCAAACTCTTCCAAACTAAATCCTAGAACCTTTTTTAATGTGATATGCAGACAATTAACTCTAAAATAACATATTCTCAGAAATGCAATACATACAGTCACTCCCAAGCTGCTTTCACACACATCAAAAATTCACTTGGCTGTTGTAGGAAAAGAATAAGCTTGAATGGATTGGTTTTACAAAGAAATAGAATGTTTAGATTTAGGTTGGGTTTTAGTTCTGAGTCTTTGTGTTTGCTTTGTTTTTTTAAATGTCTTCTAATGTTCTGGTATATTTTGAGCTGTTTGGCTTTACACCAAGTTGTGAAAAATCTACGGTCTATTCTGAAAATACTTCGCCAGCCTTCACATGGCTTGTATTTCTAATGGTTTGCCATTGTGCTGTTGTGATAGGCAGTCCTGCATTATGTGGCTTTATAAATGCCTTGAAACCGTTGCTGTTTTACAGGATACTTGAGAATTTTTCAGAGGACTCAGGTCCCCTGAAATTAAAGTTTCTAACCAAACTTGGGCATTCTTTCAACATATGATCAAGACTGAGTAATCAGAACAAGAATATTTATGACTACTTCAAAACGGGTGCTAGAAAAGAAATATAATTTTAAGAGACTAGATTGGCAGGGTTGAACAATGCCTACTAAACAGTGATTAAACCCCTCCTGGTTAAGAGGAAAAGACTAGAAAGACTATAATTTCTATTTATCAACTGTAAAGTTCAAGCCCAGATTTGAATAAGTTACAGATAAATTTGCCTGACGTGTTAAGCTCTGTTGACAAGGCTTACTAACAAATAAAATGTTTCTTTTGCTCCAAAATTATATTTGCACAAAAATATTTTAAGTTGTATACCATGCTGACCAAACACAATTATAGTCCAAAGATTTTCTTTCAAGTAATTCCTGCTGGCAAAAAATATTCTTCTAGCGCTTGTCTTTGGGGGTGCAGTATACTCCATATAATTCTTAGTTATTGAAAAGATATTCCAAATCATTTTCTTTCACTTCCCTTCATAAAGCCCTTTCCTAGCACAGTATTGCATATATGTTTTCCAATTTTTCAAATGAGAGAAATAAATTAGTTTATGTGTATTAATCTTAATTTTTTTATATAGCTGATCTCAGGGTTTTTTTCCATAGTTAAAGCCATTTCTTTAAATAAAGCACCCTGGCAATAATTTCCTTCCTTCTGAGCTTAACTAGGCTACCATAGGAGAGAGCTAATGAAAACAATGCCATTGACTTAAGCAGAAGTACGGCCAGGCATTGTATACTCAAAAGGAAGCAAAAAAAAAATCTCACAACGCTACTAATTATACCCTTGGGAAGACTGCATATAAAATCTATAAGCAAGGAATTCTGCTTTATATTCCGGCCATTAAAGTTATGTTGATTAATAAAATAAAATAAAAAAAAAAGTTTGAGTCTCTCCACAAAAACTTCAGCATTTCAATTACTTCTTCTCTAAGTGTGTTTATGTGAAAGATGCACAATACTTTTGTTATTGTTCTGTTTGATGTTGTTGTGTTACTCCCCTCCTGGATCCCTGAGGGAGGTTTCAAGTTTTGAGGTAACTAACTTCACCATGCTGTGCCTGCCACCCACCTCAGCTGGTGGGAAGTAATTTTATATGCTACATTTACTTTAATGATTATGAAATCTTAATAACAGGAAAATCTATTCTATTTGGGAGAAAAGGCAATTATATACAAAGCCAATGCATTAAATGTTTATAATTCTATAAAGCAAAACCATTCCTTCAGTGTACAGGTCCTAAAACAATTTTTTTTTAAAAACACACACCATCTGTTTTTCCTGCCTCTAATGCCAGGGAATGGCCCTGCTTAATCCCTTCAGTTTTGTTATTCCTGAAGACAAAGACCTGTTTTCAGAAACATGAGCAAAGAATTTTTATCACAAGAAGCCTTCTTTTAAAAACTACTGGATCTGTAATGACTTGGGTACTTTTGAGGTATTTTACAGTAAGGCACCAAATCCAAAGAAAAAAATACTTCTAAACTATACTAAAGATTTTCATATCATTGAGGAAAACAGACACAGCAGAAACAGCCCTCCCATTCATAAATGCAAAATGGCTTGACTAATAACCAGGAAAGCTAACAGTAAAAGTTTCCATGTTGCCTGACCATCCGAAGCACCACAGTTTCTGCTGCTGAGAAATGGATTGTTACATGCAGTTGCAAAAGAGCTAATAATCCGAAACTACAAAATATTATATGTGAAGAAGGAAAAATGAGGAGTATAGCTAATTTGAGAGATTATCACTAAAGATAACAAAACAGGGCACATAGCAACAAAGGTGCAGTTGACCCAAGCTACTGGAGATGACATGTTATGAGCATGATAAATATAAACTGGGAGAGTGCCAGCAATTAAAAGAATAATACTAAAGTTCTGTAATGACCCTCACAAAGTCTCTTCCTTCAGGACCAGAATAGCAACTATAACACACAGATGCAAAAATGTGGAAAAGTAAAGCCTGGTAAATTAAATAATCTCTTTGTAGCCACCTGGCCACTAGTAGGGCTCTTCTCAGCTTGAGGGGTGGACAACAGAATGGTGAGAGAAGGTGGTGAAGGTGGGCAGCCATAGCCTTTTTCTACTGTAAAGTCTAAGGAGCAGGACAGTCAGGCCACTTGCTAGAGTACTATTCAGGCTATTAGGGAAGGAGACAGGTGGGAAATAAGCTGATCTTTCATCTTCCAGTGACTATTTGATTGATTAACTGTTCAGGGAATTCCATAATTGTACTAGAATGTTCAGATATTTTAGAAAATGCACACAGTCAGAATAGCTCTTTCTTTGTGTCTACTTGCTCAACCTGTGTGAGAGTGGTAAAGCATTACTCTTTGATTCTATACTATGAGTCCCAAGATTCTGGATGGGTTGTATGCAATCAGTTACTCAGGTATCAGTGCTGCCAGTCAGTGGCAGGAGTTGTCACAAACCAAAATGCCTTCTCTGACAATGTGTCATTCATCTCAAGTAAGCTGGTTTTGGAGGCCAGGAGACTGTGCAGTGCAGGCTCACCTAATGTGCTAGAACAGCTGTGATGCTTCTGGTACCCAGTCTGGCAGAGATCCAGCTTCCTCTTCCTCAAAGGTTTTACCAGAAGAAGAGTCACAGTGCAAACTAAATAAAAACTGACAATTTCCTTCAGAAAAAAATAAATTTAAAAATGGAAACAACAACAGAAACCACTAAAAAACCCAACAACCCCCCTCAAACACTGACCAAGAAATGATGTCCATTGTTTGCCAGTTTCAAAAGGTTTTGTTCCATAGGGTAGGGTATATTACATTTTTCTTACTTATGGGGACATGTCATAAAAAGTAAAGATGCTAATTTTGCAATACATACTGACATAATGGATAATGGCAAATGTTCACTATGTTTCCAAATTCACGTTGTGTCATTTAATAGTTTTGAAACTGAGATATAACAAACAAATAAGAGATTATGGCAATAAAACTTTATAACCTGGCTTCAATGAGAAAACACAAATAAATAGACTGAGCATAAGGTACTAGGGTATTTTACATTTTAGATTGCTGTTTACAATAATGAAAGCAGAAAAAGTGGAACAACATTTCAATTCATTGCATTTCAGAAACTTTTACCTCCACAGAACTTTAAAAGCAGTACTTTATCTTGAACTTTACACACATTGACACAAATCTGAGTTCACATGGGACCTTATTAATTTTCCCTTTTAATCTTCTATTATAAAAATTGCATTCAATAAGCATAAACAAATTACTATCCTTTCAGGTTGGTTTTATAGTATGTTATCAAACCTTTATTATTGATTTGGTTGTGGAATTTTGATTTTACAATATTTCTTTCAACTGCAACTTTAGAAATAATTTTTGAAATTTGCATTTTCTCTGACTTCCTCTTAAAAAGTAAACATTCCTTTAATAGTTTTAATTTCATTCACCTAATTTTCAAGCTTTTGTGAACTTAAGCTTCATTTCTTAAAAATAATCCCAGCACATACAATTTGTAATTTATTCAGTAGAAAAGCATGTTCTCCCTTTTTCAATCTGATGAGTGAATTGAAAATAAAGGAGTCATCCTAAATTATTTCTGTATATAACATCTTAAGATACTATGTGCAAAACTAGAGACATACTAATTCACAATAATCCTTCTCTTTGTTAAAAATTAGGCCGATAATGTAGTTTAAATATCTTTCTCTTGCAGATGAAACAGACTTTAAATCACCTTTGCATAAGGTTATGGGGAGTTCAGCAGTTGCAAGGGGCTGTGGATGTTAGTTTGTCACAGCTCTTCAAAGCCTCACTGATCAGAGCCTCTGAAGTAATTTATCCATGTCCTGCCGATTCCAGGAGCAACCAGCTCAATTCACATCTCTTTCCATGTTCTTATGTCAAGATCTACAAGGGTGTCTCTAAACCAAAGTAATCCACCCTCGTCTCTTCTCAGGGCATCTGACAAGAGTTTAGACAGTATTTTTTATCTTGAACTCATTATATCCTCTTGCTGCATAGAAAAGGCTGCGGTCACTCTCATCGTCATGAATGAAAGGTGCATTTGGGGGTTGGGGATTTTGTCTTCCACAAGTTTGTAAAAGTTGCTGTTATACTGAAAGTTACTGCACTCACATAACAAGGTTTTTCAATAAGGTATAGAATTTCTTCTCTCTCCCACTGAAACCTCCTTGCTCTTCCTAAATGTTCTTTCTCTGAAGTTTCTGTTCCTGTATATTATTATTATTATTATTATTATTGTGCTACTGGCTAGTGACTCTCTCCTAGTTCCCTAAGAAGAGCCAGGCTTGCAGCATGAACTGGACAGGATCAAAAGAGGCTCTTTGCTTTATAAGGATCGTAGTTTATTTCAGGGCTTCAGGGCAAAGGAGCAAAAGAGAAAGAGGTTCAGAGATAAGTGGGTTTTTCTAGGGAAAAGACAGGAAGGGGTTTTCCTGGCTGTCTGCCAATGGGATAGGGACACGGTTTTCTAGGGATGGGTCATACATTCCTTTTACCTCTGGTGTTGAATTACAACATTATTGCAGCACAAACACAGCAGCAATCTGCTAGGTGAACAAATGGGCGCTAATTGATCCCTGCAATAATTTTTTAGGCAAATCACAAAGAATTAAAAAAAAAAAAAAACACAGCAAAAGGAAGCAGACACATGGTAGGGGAGATATATGCAAATTCAAATGTTACTTACTTAATTTAAGATTTGTAGATAATTGTAATTAAATTAATAGCCCTGCAGTAACAATGACAACACATGCCTGTCAATCACGTTTTACTTGAAAACAATGCACATACATTATTCCAAAGATGACAAATGGATCAGGTTGGATTGCCACTTCATTTTACTTTATTTAGGTCTGGAGCAAAACATCAATATCTCAGGAACATCTAACAACTTCAGTGGCAACAATCCAAATGTAGAATTTGACCTACAATGATCAATGTGTACCTCAACCTTCAGCATCTCCTCAGAACTCCAGTGATGTCTTTCAGTATCACAGTGCACATGGGACCTGGAAATGTATTGCAGGTATTGTCACTCATACTTTGAATAAAGGGGAACAATACCAAGCTGTTACTAGACTTTTTTAATGTCGAGGTTAAAATTATTTTAATGCCTCCCAATTCTGTCAAAATGTTTCATGAAGAAACTACTGCTGAGAGTGACAAATGCATTGATGCTGTCACACACACTGGAAAAGAAATCTGTAAAAGTTTCCTGTCCTTCAGTAGTTTGGAGGTGAAGACTGTTAATCTTGAAAATTTAAAGTACTGTATTTGATGGAGTGAACAGAATAGATACAGAAATGTCTCCTGAGAGTTTCCTACCTTCGCAGTTTAAAGCGCAGTTATAATCTCGCAGAGCACTCCATTTTGGCTCAAATAATCTCTTATCTTACAGCATTTCAAAGTTTAACTGACTAACAATAATCTTACAGAGTTTAAGGAAGTGAACACACTCATCGCTTCCTTCAACAGTAAAATGCCAAGCCAAAAATCAACTGTCAGTGCAATTTCACTGACTTCCAGGCATGCACTTGATATGCTGTAAAATGCCAGAATGAAGTTAAGTTCTCTCACTTTTTTTAAAGGTCTAGTTTTTAATGTAGTTACTAAAATTTTCTTAACTTTTTCCTCATCATATAATGTACCAAAGATCTCAAAGCACGGTTATTTTTATGAAAATATTTATAAAGGAGGCAAACATTACACCGATATCTTAAAGCAGAAGTTGCCCTCAAGCTCAAGATCTCCCTTGCTGCAGTTCTGGAAGAAGATGCTCCTGATTCATACCTTTTGCACTGCCACTAGGTGAGATAAAGCAATGTAGAGAGACTAGACTTGCCCTGCCAAGAAGATGGCCAGATGTCACAGATATGGGATATCCACTGCTCAACCTGGCAGTCAAGCAAAAAGTAAAAGCCAGTTCCATTACTCATATTGTCCCAACTGCATGATCCTGCAGTCCATGTAAGTGCAAGACTGGCACAAAACAAAGGAAAAAGAGTTCATAAATTAGACAAGGAGGTTTATTTGCTCTTTACACTTAGACTGATCACTGTAAGCATTACAATACACAATAAATCCTGGTTTTAACTCCTGGTTCAGCTTCTAATATTTTTCTGCATCTTTGTATTATACCTTTTTAATCTGATATGTCCCCTTAATAGTACTTTATAGAATGGTTTTAGCATTGCTTGTGATGCTCCAAAACTTTCCTTGACAATGACTGCTGTTGGTCCCTTGGTATAAGAAATTATTGCTTTATTTGTGTGCTCAACATATATTTGTATTATTTAAATACAAAGCAGTAGTAAACAGCAGAACATACCTGAACACATATTTGTATTATTTAAATACAAAGCAGTAGCAAACAGCAGAACATACCTGAACAGCAAACATTAGCTATGATGGGCAGACATTTGCAAGCTGGTAGCAGAAGCAAAAAATGAAATTGAAGAGAAGCAAGTCCAACAGAATACCTACGAAGGACAGACAGAGCTGCTGTCAAACGAATTGCAGTATTGAAAACACACAGCAAACAACTTCATGTATCACTTTGAATTCAGCCACTCGGGTTTCTCTCATCACTCTATTGGCAAGAGATCTAAATGCTTATTAACCAATTATCAGAGAAAAAAAATGGAAAATGTTGATCTTGAGATAAAAAGTGGAGAAAAGTTAAGTTGTATGAGAGATCATGAGCCCCTGTATACAACTGGTAAACTAATGCATAACCATAAATTCATACAACCCTTTACAAAAAGAGATTTTAAAATTACAACATTTGAAACACAATAAACAAGTAATTTTCATTACTTTAATACGTATAATGAAATACTACTATAGTACAAGTAATTTATAGTTACTTCTCTTGAGCTTTTGACTTGCTCCTTTTCTGATGGATCTGGATCCAAAGCCCATAGTTACTAGCCCTGACACTGTTATAGCCATAACAGCAAGAGAAGAATCTAGGGACTTTAAAAGAAAGGTCAAAAGGTTTTCAAAAACAACAAAAAAAAAATTAGCTGAAAAAAGATCAAAATCCTACCTAAGGAATTAAACTGATACCTTCAGGATGGGCTACAGTAAAATGCCTTTGTTTCTAACTGTGTGACTCTGTCTTTGATTATCAGATTAATTACTTCTCTTCCTGTAGCTGGAGCTATGTATTTGCACACCCAGACTTTTGCTGGAAGTGAGAGTACTGAAAAATTACCTATGTGACATTTGCAGTAAGAAACTCATTTATTACATCAGGGTCCTGGAGATAAAACCTCATATTCTGAGGTGATGAGTAATGTATTTTATTTAATTTAATCATCTTAAGGAAACAAATAACAAAAAAATATTAACTCTAGACATGAGAGACTAAAGGCAGTGGGGTGAAAAATACACAGCATACACTGAAGAGAGTTATGTGTAATGAATACAATGACAGACAAAAGGAAAGTATAAAGTTTGAATAAATGGCATTACAAACGTAATTTACAGAGCTTGAATTTTGACAAAGTGGACTGTAGAATATGCACACAGCTTTCTTTATTTTTATTAAATTAATTTTATACAGTGATATCACTATAAATAACTGTCTTGAGAACATTGAAATACGATTTTGAAAGTTGCAAGGGCTCAACGTGATGCTAAATGCTTGAACTTCAACATAATTTTTCTCCCTGATTATATTATTATTCTTTTAAAGGAAGAGGAAAGTTTCTTCTCTTGTAAAATAATCAATTATAGTACTCTAGACTATCTTGTTCTGCATCATACTCTGCTGGGATGAGCAGGGAATGTTCTAGTCAATGACATGTCACTTGAACCCTAGAGGAAATTTCTGTCTTTATGAATCAAAGGATTACTGAAGCCAGCAAGGATACCAATACAGACATGAGGGGAGAAGTGCAATTCTCAGTAGACATAATCCACTCTTGACTCAGAACTTGAATTTGAGCTTGCAGTCCTTTCAATGAATAACATATATTTAATATGTCCATTAGATTGACAACATTTTTACTAGCAACTTTCTTTCGTGGACATTCTTTCTTTGTTTGAAGAATCTGTATGGATGGATTGTGATGAACAGGATGAGATATAATGAATAAAGGCTCTAGTTAGATGTTCTAATTTGAATAATACTTAGTGGGGGTTGTGTTTTTGTTCTCTTACTGTCTCAGTTTAAAGAATTTTTCCCATTATCATGCTAATGGGGCCTACTAGGTTACACCCATGCTCTTTTGATGACTCTGGACAAAGGGGTAGGTGGGGGGCTGGCTTCTGGAAGGGGTGCTGCTCACCCTCCCAGCGAGCTCAGAGGGAGAGGATGCCATCTCCATCCACATGGTTGGAACACGGGGGAGCCAGGCGCTCTGCAATCGGACACTGCTCTGCATCTGCTCTGCTCCAGCCTCCCACCTCCGAGGACACAGCTAACCACCAGACACCAAACGGTGAGCGAGGAGCTGTTCCTCCACCCTTCTCCCACCTGAGACACAGCGCGGCCACTGCTGCCCCCGCCCCTCCGCTCCCGCCTGCTCTCCACAGCTGTGCGGGCTCTGCTCCATCTTCACCACCGGGAACAGACACAGGCAGAGTGTGCCTGCGGCTAAAGAAAAGAGTGGAACCGAGTTATTTGTTCTGTTTGATTGTTAATTTTAATAGTTGCTGTTGTTTCTGCTTGTGCGGTTAGATATATTAGTAAAGAGCTGTTACCCCTAGCCCCTTATCTCTGCCTTAGAGTTTCTGATTCAAACAATTATAATATTCAGGAGAGATAGAAATTAAATCCTCTATTTCAAAGAGGAGCTTCTGCCTTTGTTGGCAGACACCTGTCCTTCAAACCACGACATACTTGTATCCCTCAATCAAACTCCAAGGAATTTTAAAGCAATTAAAGAAGACAAACAGGTTTCTCAGGAGTCTGAGATGCTAAAAGCAAGATTTAAAAGTGTAAAACTTTCTGCCTATTTTTCTGATGATAAAATCCCACTGAACCCTTAACCTTTAAGCTGGCTTCTTCAAAAATATGTTTCTTTTTATTTAGATCAGCTAGAATGTAGATGTATATTTTTTCAGTCTTCCACCCCTTATTAGTTCCTAATTTTTTTTTCATATCCAAATTTGCAATGAATGCCTATATTTCATACACCTTCCAATTCAGAAGTTAACACATCTTTCTTTCTCTTAACTAGCTTTAAATGTAAATCAACATGGATGCATTAGAGTAGCTGAGATTCCCCAGACAGAAATGCAGGCAAGAGTCCATAGGCCCCAGTGTGACATTGGAGGCCAACCCTGTCCTGGGGGCTTCAGGCTCTGCATCACCAGCCAGGAAGGGAGGGGATTGCCTGCACTGGGGTGGGCTCACCTGGAGTGCTGGGAACATGTTTGGGTGCCACAACATAAGACATTAAACAATGAGAGAATGTCCAAAGGAAGGCAACAAAGATGGTGATGGTGAAGGGCCTTGAGGGGAAGCCATGTGAGGAGCGGCTGAGGTCACTTGGTCTGTTCAGCCTGGAGAAGACTGAGGGGAGACCTCACTGCAGTCACAACTGAGAGACTACAGAAGGCAGAGGGGCAGTCACTGATCCCCTCTCTGTGGTGACCATTGACAGGACCAAAGGGAACGGCCTGAAGCTGTGTCAGGGCAGGCTTAGTCTGTTTATTAGAACAAGGTTCCTCACCCAGAGGGTGGCTGGGTACTGGAGCAGGCTCCCAAGGAAGTGGTAACAGGACCAAGCCTATTGGAACTCAAGGGGTGTTTGGACAATGCTCTCAGGCACATGGTGTGACTCTTGGGGATGGTGCTGTGCAGTTGGAATTTGGACATGAGGATCCTTGTGGATGCCTTGCAATTCGGCTTATCCTGTGACTCTGTGATTAATAGTGCCAGTAATACTTACAAGCCACATCCTCCTTAAGTAAGATTTGTTAAAGATCTGTTAATCTTATATTTGCATTTTACCCCAATAAATATTAGGTTTGGCTAAAAAAATAAGCAAAATATCTCATTTTTCCATGTTATTTAGCCCGTAAAACAGTTTATTAACCGTCTTGATTTTACTAGAAGCCATCCATCTCCTTATAATCTTTTCATAATCTGGCTTTCATTCTTTATCCAACATAATTATAACCAATTATTTATACCTTGTCATTTGAAAGGGAGTTGCTACCTTTATTCCATTAATTCTCCCTCACACTCTCACATGCACACACAGCTATGTATATAAAGACATGAATAGGATGTGAAAAAGGTTAGGGCTATGAGATGCATCCCAGATATTTTTAGGCCCCCTTATAGCCAACTCCTATAGAACACAGAGATAAGCTCCAGGAGAATTTATAGTCTTCTTTTGAAATCTGTAAGAAACAATAAGCTACTCGTTAGAGGGTTCTAAAATACAACCACCATCAAAGTACACAAAAATCACAAAGAATGATTCAGAAACTAAAGGACACAGAATGAACCAAGCCTCCACAATCAAGTACTGCCCCAAAAAGATCCACAAAGAGTTTCCCACTCACTAGAAAATCACACATCAAATTTTAGACAAAAAACAACAATTTTCTTCAGTAAAGGAGTGGGAGAGACAGAGCATCACAAGTATCTCTGGTTTCACAAACTGTTATTATTTGCTATTACATTTTAAAGGATTTCCCTCAAGGCTCCTTGTTTTTATTATTAGTATTTCATTGTATTCTCAAGTGCATAAGAATTTAGGCTGCCTTCATAAAATGTTTCTCAGAGTTTCTTCTTTCTTTCTGGAGTATTTGAAATATAAGTGCAGCTAAAATTGTAAATCCCTTTCTCTAGAATGCTCTGGCAGTGCCTCATCAAGAGAAATAGAGGAAAGTTGTCTGGGTATCAAGAGAGAAAGGAACTACAGTACTGCAGCTGGATATGAGGGCTGTGGCAAGGTATGACAATGTTGGCAAAGGTGTGCAAAGTGTGTGAAACTTGACAGCCCTTCCATCAGAGTTAAGGAACAGGAAAGGACACTATTGGAAATATGGGAATTGGATAGCACATCTGTAGTGCAGAAAAATAAATACACAGTTAAAGGAAAGAAAATTCATTAGATAGGAAAATCAAATCTATCAAAGGAAGCAGAACAATGGGAAGAAGCATCACAATATAGAAAGAGTCATCAAAAGTGGGGCATCTGTACATCGCAAAAGAAATTTCCATCAAGTTTTATTCCTACAGAGACCATTAGAAGCTTTGATCCAGACAGATCAGAAATCATACCTTTTGGATGAGATACTCCTAGTGTGTCATTATTTGCTAGGTATGCAAACTGAGGAATTAAATTATATTATTTACAGATTCCTCCTGCTTATCTTAATATTTGTTTTGATAGCACATTTGAAAGATGCCAAAGGATTGGAAACTTGAGATTTCTTTTACAGCTAGCAACTTTATTCACAGGCAAATTAAATACTGAAAAAAATCTTTTATCTGAAAAACAGAATACCATGACTGATAAACTGGTAGTGTTAATTCTTACCCTTTGGAGTTCAGCAGGAATATTAGTCTTTCTAAATGTGAAGTCCTCCTTCTGTTGCACCTTGGATAGAAAGAAAAAATATTCAGACAGAAGAAATTAGAGTTACTTATCCATCCATGACAACAGCAATGTGTTAAGTTGATTTCAGCATTTGTCAAAAGAATGAAAATAGGATGGCACCATTCTCCAAAGCTGATGATCTGAAAACTACTACTGGATTTCCCTGGCTGATCACCCAAGACATAAATGCACTCTAGAAAATAATTTATCAAATATAAGTGGACCTTAAAGAATAGACTGCAATGACTTACAGCAGAGATTGTAAAAAGAAATACATGCTTTTGTTCCTGTGCTTTATGCGTTACTAGAAGGATTAATGTACTACACGATTTACATTAAACCAATACTTTATAATAAGAACAAAACAGAGCAGAATATTCCCCATGTTTCTGTTGTCCACTGAGTAATTTTTGTAGCAAACTGAAAATTCTGTACTCATCTCTACATGCTTTTAAAAAGCTACATGTTGCTTTATTTATATTAGTACTCAATTATAATTGCATATGTAGTGACGTCAACTGATTGTCCTGAGATGATCTTTCTACTAAGATGGAACCTAAATTAGAAAAAATTTTAAACCACTTTTGCTAATAATATCAACACTATGGCAAAAGAGTAAGACCCTGAGGACTCCTGGCACAGCACTCTATCTGTGGATTTCTATATCCTGTAAACAACTACAAGGTGTTCTTAGGTAAATAATATTTTCACAGAAAGACTGTTAACAAATTAGAGCTCATTTTTGCTTAAGCCCTTGTCTATGGTAATTAACTGTGAAAACTTGCCACTTTTAAAAGTTCTGCTGACAAAATAGGGAAGAGAGATGCTCTAAACCTCTTCCTAGTTGGTGTTATCTTTAGATTAAAATACATATTTTCCTGTTTCCATGAGTCAAAGTGACAAGCAGTGAAAATAAAAGCAGACTTAACATCGCTAAGATGCCATTCCATAGTTGCTCATGCTCAGATAATGTATTCCAGAGAGAAAGACTAAGATTAGAGAGAGATTTATATTTCTCTCCTGACTGCCCCCCAGGAGTAGGTATAGTAGACAAAAGATGATGAAATTCTATCAATTACAGGAAGCTACATAAACCAACCTTACTCATACAAAAAAAAGGGTATTTTCAAGGGATTCTAACTTTCCAACATATGAACTGAGATGAATAGCTATAATAATACTCTGGACCTTGCTGAGATAGATTGTCCAACTTTTCTCATTTGAATTTTATCTAGCACATAAATATTGATCATTTTAATATGTGATTCAATTACAACGCCTCTTAACAACTATATTTCTATATCCTGGATTAGGCTGCACAATGTCTTATCTGTTGTATATAGCTATGAAATATTTCACAACCTTTCTTTCAGAATACTTTAGATTGGACAGGCTTCTCAAAGCTTATCTCTGATTCAAGGTTTGTCAAGGGGAATAGAACTATTTTTTAGTGGATTTCTGAAAATTTCTAACAAAGACTCTGTTTCCCACCAAGTCATAAATTACTGGAAGAGACGTTAGTCAAGATGTGACAGCAGAACTGAAATGTAAATTTCTTTCACTAAACTGCTTCTTAAAAGACCAGCCTGTAGAGAAGTTGAAAATATGAAGTATGGAGCTTTTGTGTAAAACACAGTGTTGGTCCTATTGATCATCCCCAATGATTTAGTGCTATTTATTAGGATTCACCTTGGTCATGTCCCAATATTCTCTTACTTTTTTACGCTATATATTTTAATAAATGTTTGTAGAAACATATGAGCAAGTTGCCCAGTAAACACAGCAGTGCCTTACGTGGAAAAAGATAAGCTTTTTAGTCCAAACAGGTTGAGTTAGCTGAGATGAAATAATATAAAAAGTAAATGAAAAGAGTATAGATGGATTTCATCTTCTATTAAAAGACTCCAGGAAACTGTTTCTGTCCCAGAATAAAATGAATTACTTGAACTGCAGACTGAACTGAACCGTCAAAAAGGGCAGTTCACTCGTCCTTATCTAAAAAGACTTGTTTGCAAGTGTTTGAACCTCTGGTGAACAGCCTGATGCAGTACTAATCAAAAGGTGCGTGGTTTCCTTAGATGTGAAAGATGGAGTTTTTGCTGAAACTGTCTGATATTCATTTCAGCCTCAAACTGCCAGTAATAGATTGCCACTAGCCAGTAAAAAGTTCACTATAAAGAATTATTTGTCCTTTCTGTCCTTGGTCACAGTTACTGTGTTATCTAAAGTAGGCAATTTTCTCATATGTTCTTCAGAAGGTCATTCAAAACTCTCTTACTTGGCAAGATGATGGGGATCTAAAAATATTATGATCTCCAGGCACTTCGCTTTAGTTAAATTTCCCAGTGTTCAATATAAGATGAAAGTCAACAAGAAAGGTTAAATTCAAACAAGCCGGTGCTTATCATTTACATGATACAACCAGAGCCCAATTTTGTAATTTTTTCAGGAGTTTGAACAGTCATCCTTAATAGAAGTACCAAGGATACAATACATACAGACCAATAAATTACAACATCTACACTCTTAGACTATATATGCCTTTTAGGTATATTTTATATCTATATTTTAGATATAAAATTTAGATATAATTCTGACTTAAATGCATATAATTTGTACTTTCTAGCTTAATTTTTCAGTAACCAAAAAAGCAAACAGTCTGGGAAGTTGAGTATTCATATTTCTTATTTTGTCTCCAAAAAGATGCCCTCATTATGTACAAATCCTACTGCTTCTGAAGCATACACAATAATCTTGGAAAATTACATATGGAAAAAAATCCCAGCAAACCTCCAGGAATATTTCTAGAAAAAGGCCTCAAGCTGTGCAATGTTTTATGAAAGGTTTGGTGAGTTTTTTGGGTTTGACATTTGTGGTGTTTTAGACCACAATTAAAATAGATGTGTGGTACAAAAATGTCAACAGCTGTCACATTCATATTCATTCATGATTTCTTTTAAATAAATATTTCGAATTATCCCTTGATAAATCAGTAAATGTATTTCCCTATTTGCATAGAAATGGCTTACATCCAGCTTCCTTTTGAACACACATGATTGTTGAGAGCAACACCTTCGTATACAAGTTTCAAGCTTACAATTTTACTGCTTGTCATAAGGTCAGCATAAATACCCTAAATACCATAGAGAAGGGATTCTTACAAAGACTTGCTTCAGCTAACAAGGACTAAAAGAAAAGGAGAAGGAAGGATTTGCATTTTCCCAGAGTCATTTTTTTTCCTTTTATGTTTTTATTTTTTTGGCTATGAATGCTCTCCTGAAAGGAAGATTTTACAAAGATATAGTATTTTGGTTGCTTATATCTGGTACGAAAAATATGAAGGAAGGAGAGAAAAGATAAAAAAAACCAATAATAGAATTAAAAATTTGTTCAGGTGTAGCACGAATAGCTGTTGCTCAGCTATCCAACTATTATACACACATCCTCTAATCTGGTCTCTTGGTCAGTCTTTAATCTTCAGGAAATAAGTGTCTGAAATTTTCATCTCTGACTGGAGATTTTAGGGTGTTATTGGCCTATAATTTTGCTGGTTAGTTGCAGGGCAAGGTTTATTATCTGTCTAATAGGCCCACATAAAGCAGAAAACCTATAACCTCCTAAAGCTCATCAGATAAAAGGATTATAGACAGAAGCACTATCTTTCATGAAGCTCAAGAGCACTGATGCCTTACTTTCTATGATGAAAATTGTGCTTGGGCAGGGAACAGAGCCCAGCACTATCCAGCCCCTGCCATTTAGTGATGGACAAGTGGAGAGATCAGGCTATCCAATGTGGTCATGAAACAACTGCTGCAGGAAAAAAAAAAAGATGCTTGCAGGTTTTTATCAATTTATAATTCCTCTGATTTTTTTATCAATTTATAATTTCTCTGGTAACACCAGTTGAAGACACTATCCTATTAAATATCACTTCTGTGAAACTGAATGCTGTCATATTTCTCCCAAAATTGTAATAATGCTGATGTATAAACAGCATCACAGTTCAAAATTTTCAGCACCAACTATTTTAAGGAATTCAGTTTTACTGCGGTTTACAGATGAGTTTTTAAATTGTGCATAGTGCATAAAACACGCCTGGAAATACTTCCTTCTCTCAGGCCATTCAGTCTAAGAAACAAAGGAAGAGTTAAGATACAGGAAAACTCCCAAATACTGTCAAATTGAGCTGTCTATGCCTGGACTTCTGAGTTACATACTATTAGCTCCATTTTCCCAAGTGAGCACACAAAGTTGAAAAACACTCTATTGCTAGATGAAATACACTCAGCTTTGAATAAAGCAGGTGAAAAATGAGGAGACAGTGGGCAAATGGAAATAAAAAATCCCCTTATAACTAACTGAGCATCATCCTTATCCAGTTCTCCCTGTCTTCACTCTTCACATCTGTCCTGCTCATACTAATTGCTAAGGCAAAGCAGACTTTCAAGCATTGATGAAATAAATCTGTTGCAGCAACTCCCCAGTGTCTTTCGTGCATTCTACCCCACTAAGATCACCACAATGAACCATACAATCACCCTATTCAGACAGCATTGCCATGGCTCACTTTATTTGGGGACATATTGAAAATAGCAGTCAGGGTCCTCTGTCTGCACTTCATCCAGTCGCCTGCTGCGTGATTGAGCCAAAAGACTGCAAGTGTATTCCTCAAGTGCCAATCTTTCCATTATTCTCTAAGTGTCAGTCTTTCCATGGATTCTAGTGCTTTTCTATTCTCAATTCAAAGTCTTAATTCTTCAAGTGATCCATGGCTCAGGGTTTTAGCCACCCAGTGATAGTGATTTCAGTGAAGCCTTTAGCTTTGCGATCAATGATACAATACGAGCTTTAGTCTGAAGTTTGGGATTAAGCACAATAATAAAAAGTAACAACAATAAAGTTGTCTTCTCCCTTAAAAGGATATGAAGCCTTATGGTACTTCCTAAGGAAATTAAGCTAACTCATATTGTAGAACAAACAATTTTGGCAAAATTATGGAGCTATAAAAATTAAGGGATTTGTGTAAACTGTTGAGTATGTATTAGCACAGGAAGACTGTAACCGAATGCCAAAATTCACAGAAAAATAATTTAAATATAACATTTGTGACAAATATATTTAAAAGGGGAAGAGAACAAAAGAAACTCAAACTGTTTTGAAGAAAAGACATCAGTAGTATTTTGTTGGGTTATTGTAGATAAAACAAAAGGCTTTGATGTATTTTGGTGTTTTCGTGTTTTTTTTTTTAACATCCTAATCACACACAAGGGAAACTTTATTTAAAGAACTTCAAGCACTTTCTATAGTTTAGCAGAGTGTCAATGAACAAAATATGTATGAATAAACTAAATGCTTCCTTTTTCAAGTCTAACAACACAATTCTTAACAGCAAAGACTATCAGTTATTTGTAGAAACAATTAACAGGAAATTAAGGAAAAGAAAAAGATATTTCATTTTCTCAAATAGGATTGCAAAAAATTAAATTAATTCATTTTCACCTGTTTTCTTTCTACTCTACTTCAGCTGTGTATGCATAAGATAACTAAGAGAATAAATAAGAGAGCTGCTAGTGTGTGCCATTAATGTTTCCCATTAAAATAATGTGGAAAAGAGTATAACTCAAACCCTGAAATTTGAAGTATAAGAAACCCTTGGGGTCATGATAAATTGTTTGTAGGTGGTCCCTCAAATGGCGTTAAACACACAAAAGTTCAGATTTAAAAACAGTAACTATGTAAGCTCTTTTTGAGTTGGGAGGCTACTTATGTCAAGAAGAACTCCACTTACAAGGAGTCAACTGAAAGAAGCACTGTAACATTTTCAAAGCAAAGGATCCTGCTTTGCAGTTTGTAGATGACTGATGTGTGTCTCACTTGGAACATCAGTGATATGGAGTAGAGCAAAAATAACTGGATAGAGTACTGTGATCACATAATTATACAGAGTGAAAGAATAATAATTCTTCCAGCCCAGACTAATGAAAGTTTTCTAAGCATTCCTCTTGAAACAAAGGGCCATTGTCTATGAACTTACATTCAAAGCATAGATCTCCAGCATTCCATTAAGGTTTCACAAGCTTCTACAGGTGGAAATCACCTTTCCTGAAGATTTTTCAAAGGGCTTCTAGGGGCTTTTACCCCAGTTAAACCCACCATTCCTTTTCATTTTCATTCCCCAAGACAAGTTATTTTTTATGATATTTGAATAAAGCTATTAGTATTCAACGATGGAAATTACAACTAGGTGAATCTTCATTATATTCTCCATACCTCTACTTACAAAAAAGAATTTGCTGTTTTTCAAGCTTTAATCAACTGCATTTCACACCATTCTCTTGAGATATATGAGGAATAAATAGAGAATTATGAAGCATAATCATAAGAATGATCATAGCCACAAATATAATCAACATACACACATTATACATGAACTTCTGTTTCAAAAGAAGACACTGTGAATACAAGCACTATTTCAGGCAAACAATTTTTTTCTGGTTTGGGTTTAATTTTTTAAAAAAATATTTGGATTAGTTTCATTTGATGGAAGATATTTAATGGGTGAAAAATTCCTCATTTTAGCATCCCAGAGCTATTCTCAGAAATTCTGGTGATCTTAATATTATTTATATCAATGCAAGTCACAAACATTACACCCAGAGCTATTAGAATCATATTAAAGAATAAAGCAATTAGGGTCCACAGAGTTTCCTGAAAGTATGAAGATTGAATCTGTCCTGTAAGTAGTTTTTTTTCCTATTTGTCATAATAAGATGGACCAACCTGCTCCTACATTTGGTGTATCTTAATGTGAGAAATGATTGGCTTTATAGAAAGACCCAAGGAAAAAACACAAAGAGCACAAAGCAGAAATGCTTTCACCAGAGAGAAAACTTACAGAACAATAAAAAGCCGTTCTGCTGCTGTTGATTGGAAAAGTTCAAGGAAGTCAAAAAGCATCCTATCAAATTCCAGTCACAGTTTGTCTACTCAAACTGGTTCCAAAATAATCAAATGCACTATATTCCATAACTGTAGATATTTTTAAATAATTTTAAACCTTTCTGCGTTAAAAAACCCAAAATGAAAAGAAAACCACAAGACCTCTTACTTACTTACTGGTAAGATAAGAAATTATGTGCTAAACAGAGGCATTACATGCTAATTACAACCATAATTAATTGCTTTGCAAAATCTATTTTGCTGCTACAAAACCAGGAACACCTATTCTCAGAGTTATTAATAGGTAATGTCAACTGGAAATCAAGGAAAGACACATGTGTCAGTGGCATAGGTTGTACTAACTAAACATTTTAAAATGTTTAGTTAGTACCAAAAAAAAAAAACAAATAAGGGAACAGTATAACTCATCTTATCATGTAACTCCATATGCTGTAGGAATTAGTTTTTTATTGGATTCTATGACAAGACACCAATTCAAATAACTAACTTATGAGTATCTTCAAAGATGATGCCTCCTATCCCAGTCAAAATATATTTAATATAATTTATTATGAATCAATAGAGCGACAACCTCTTGCTAGCTCTTTTGGTTGTAACTTCACATACTTTGAAAGGGCAAAAAAAGGATTTAAATTTATCATTGCTCATTAAACTTGCAAAAGGCTGTGTTAATTGGATGTTGCCCTAATTCAATTACATGTTTCCTGACAATGAAGACCATATGATTTAAGTTCAACTGATTCTAAAGTCATTATTTACTGACTTCACTGAAGTTCATAGCCTGAAGTTGAATCAAGAGTGGCAAGAACTATCCCTGAGAAAGGAAAAGAATCAAAGAAACACAACAACTCTAAATTAGGAGGAAAAACAAAAAAACAAAAAAAAAAAAAAAAGAAGAAAGTGTAGAACACTAAAGTGTACACTAATTCCTTTAGTATTTTTAAAGCCAGTGTCAACACAAATAAAAATCATGTAATATTTAGTAAATGTCACAGCCACAAAAAAAAAATCACTATGGAAGTTAAAGTTCTTTTTGACAAATTGAACACACCATTTGGCAGTAGTGAAGTACATGCAAACTCAAGACTTCCTAAAGCATCACATTTTAACTCAACCACACATAAGGGAACTAAAAGACTGATATTTTGATAACTATACTGTAAATGAGGGAGTAGTTAAAGACTGGCTCTATTATACGCCCCAATAATTAGTAACAAAAAGAAGATCCATATATAAATATACATATGAGATGAAATTTAAAGTAATTAGTGAATTACTTCAGAGACATGGATAATGGGAGATATTACCAATAGAGTACTACCTAACACCGTGGTATTACTTGGGCAACACAGCAGTGCAATATAAGGTTTTAAAAGAAAAAAATGGACCATTAGGTGTGAAAAGGATTGCTTAAAGCAAGCTTAAAACATGAGAAAAAAATAATAATGGGGGAAATATGTGCCATGCTTCTAGAGATCTTACTTAAATGATCTTAAAAACTGAATCTCTTTCCTGCACAAAGCTAACTGTCAAAAATCACACCACAAAAAGGACTCATGGTTCAAAGCTATGCTAACTGCTCAGTGGGTTAGCACTGCAGTTGAGAAGACCCACTCTCTCTCTCTCTCTGCCCTTGGCAGGAAGCAAAACCTCAGAATTCACTTGCATAAGTATGGCAAACCATGGACTTTATGGATGTCTCCAGACCATAGTTCTTTTTTCCTATTTCAGCATAGTCCTTTATGGACTTGGTTTTCATACTTAGAAGAATACTAAATATGTGAACACTCAGTGATTAAAACAGACCACAAAATAATGTCATAACTTAAGGGACCCTAAATGAAAATAATATATTCTTAGAAAATAAGTGCTATTTAGAAAGCATTCTTTATGATTGTTGCCAGGGGCCTCTTGGTACTGAAAGTAAAAATTGTGCACACTTATGATATAAACAAGATGTTTTTCACTGTTTTGTTTCTGCATGTACATAAAGCCCTTCTCCAGGAAGTGAGCTGGGCAGAGGTGGGAGGCAGGAACTGAGCAGGTGGAGCAGGATGTTGGCTCAGAGCAGTGATGCTCCACCTACACTGGACCCTCTCTTCTGCTCACACCTTTCCTGTCACAATAGTCAGAAGTTTTGAGACAAAACCTGCTTAGATCTGGTCCTCTAGAGTCTAATTAACTGACAGAGTATGTTCATTACAAAAGAAATTATTGATTTGACATGTTAGAAGCTCTACAAAGCAAACCAAACTATTTCAAATTCACTTTTAAAACAAAATAATTGGAAATATTAGTGAGTGCTCATTTTAGCAGCCTTGTGTTACAGAGATCATGCAAAACTCTTCTTAGATTAAGACACACTGGAATCTTGACCAGAACACTGTAGAACATTTATATGAAAAAGAGTGTGACCAGTGAAAGAACAGTTTCCAGTATGAGACGGATATTGAGAGATTATCCTGTACACACTGCACTACAAAACAAGTCTATCATAGGCAGCTGGGGTATGATGCAAATGCATTGTAATTGTCTGTGGGTTATGTGAGTGACAGATGGCTGAATTGAGTGGAGGGATAAAATAGTGTATTCTATTCAGGGGTAAAGGGAATACAAAAAAAGTAGAAGTATAATTTTTTTTGCAGCTGCAAAGGCTTTTGACAGCAATTTGCTTCCAATCACTTTCAAGTAACACATGACTTGGACAGTAAACATCATTAAAATAATTGACTAGTCATCAGGAATAATAAATTAATAGAATAATTTATTGTTCACACCCATCTATTCCTAATGCAGACAGCTAAAATATGTGGCAGAGACAGCGCTCTGAATGCTAACGTGTCAGATGTGATACTGAAATCCATTCTTTAGTGTGTGGCTTAGACAAGGATTTTCAGACAAGAAATAGTACTGGAAAGAGCAGTGACTGGAATAACTTCAGTGGTATTTCTCAACCATTTGCCAATGAATTTCATCAACACACTGTTTCTAAAATGAACTTGAGAATTACTAAATTAAATCAGATATTAACTTGAGGTACTGCAAGCATAGAAAAGAATGCAGACCTGTAAAGACAACTTGTGTATTAAAAGGAAAATACCTGTAGAAAAAGGCTTAAATCTAATATTTGTACTTCCAAGGACATTTGATACACGGATGCTGATCTCTCAGAGAACTCCTTAGTCCATTTTAAACAATTTAATAGAGTAATAATTTTATACAGGAACAAATCTGTGTTCACAGGGCAGTGACTGTGACTGAAGTATCACTGCAGCCCAGCAGCGGCACTTCTCCCTCCTGTCACAGTGGTTTCTGCATACAGATGAGCACAGGATGGACTTTGGTAGCAGTCTATAAACCTGTCCAGCCCTAGGGACCCCTAAATCCAGGCTGTTGCCTTTTTCTGTAGGGTGAAAAAAGTGAATGCCTGCTTGAGAAGAAAATGCTGCAGGTCAGTGGCATGGCTCTGAGGTTGACCATAGATCCCCTCGCAGCCTTTTCTTGCTTCTGCAGCGCCTTCCTCAGCACCAGCTGCCCACCTCTGGTGCTCAACAATAAAACCAGCAGCTACAGGCCATGCAAATCAACTCCTGTGCTTTTCCCATGCTGGATTTAAAACTACATCTGACCATGTAACTGAGATTACCACAAAGGAATCAGCCTGTCTCCAGCTCAATGAAGAAAATAAATTTGCATAATAATATCCACATATATTTTTAAAAACAAAATCTGGCTAGATACAGTACTGATCAGCTATGCTATGAACCCTCAATACCAACAGTAAGATCAGCATGGCTTTTGGGGCTGCTAAAGAACCATTAGCATCATGATGAACTTCAAGCACCCAGGAGTTCAAAGCCTACAATGTTCACTCACAGATCATTGCAGAAAACAATCATTGAATTCAAAGGATGGATGATTTAATAAAGGAAAAGTTTTTAGGGACCTCTGGATTTTATTCTAACTTGTCAAAGATTTTGTTTTGTGTGCAAGAAAAAGAAGAAAACATTGGCAGTGTCACTCTCTCACAATAGTTTTTTAAGCAGAACTAAAGTTTAAAAACATATAAGCAAAGCCAAAGAACAAGTAAGGCATTTTACCTACTTTGTAAATCTATCTTGATTTCAAAATGCATATTTTGAGTACCTTGCTCTCCAGTGGAACCTTGCCTGCCCATATCTTGAATATAAAGTTGAAATTTAATCCCACGTTTAAGTTATTGAATGTACATTTAGTTAGTCTAGGATCAGGTGGACATTTTGGAGCTTTATACCACAGCAAGAGTACAGCTTCCATTGTGAAAAACAGTGTTTGCAGATTTCACAGAGGAACATCAACCTCCAGCTGTGAAATTCCCCTTATACACACATCTCAGAAAAGGTAATTAATTTATTCAAATAAATAAAACACAATACTCATTCTGCCTCATTTAAGAATATGTCTCTTCTACATGGCTCAATGAGTTATATTCCCAATACTGTGACACAAATACATGAAAAATCTTTAATATTTGGAATGGATTTTTTTTAAAGAATCAAATTATGATAATGAGTGAAACAAAAACTAAAACACAGTCTTAAATAATTTTTTATTCAGTTAGTTGTCAAATATACCATAATGCTGCTCTATTTTTTCACCTGAAAGAAACAACCCAAAACTGAAAAAATACATTTTTGCGTCAGTTTGTACTTAGGAAGCATAAACAGAGGTCTGAAATAATTGTATATAATATAATATAATATATTATATATATATTTTTATATATAATATATATAATATAATATATATATAATATATAAATAAAATATATATTTATATATTTTATAATATATATTTTATATACATTATATTATGAATATATTGCATATATTATGTATATTATATAGTATATAATAAAATAATATACAATATAACTATATTGTATATAATTGTTTTTTATATATATTATTAACAAGTGATTGAAGAGCAAAACAGATTTTTCTAACCATTATGGTGGTCACTGTTCCCATAGTAATAATTTTTATTAATGTTACTTCTGTATGTACAAATAAATATGCAGCACAGTTCTTTTTGGGTGTTAAATGAGTGAATATTAACTAATAATTCTGAAAGGTAAAGTGACTGTTCAAAGTTTTACTACTACTTTTAATACAAAGGCCAAATCAAATCACTCTGAGCATATTCCTCTGATTAAAAGCAAGTATCACCATGAAATTAGTTTTTGTCATGCAAGTAAATCGGGTCAGTTATTTTTACATTCTCATGCTTTATTATCAATTTGAAATCTTCAGTATTTTAGGGATTTTGCTAAAGTACTTTTAGAAAATGTCAGTTAATGAAATTATAATGAGAATTTGAGAAAACAATAATTCTACTTAAGAAAAAGAGAATGAGAATCAAATACTAACTTACTAAGATATGTGAGCTTTGCCTGTTTGCAAATTCAAAATACAAAAAGCTACAAAGCAAAAATATGTTTGGTTTCTTATCTTGGTAAATTCATCTTAGAATACTAAGTATCCAATACCTAAATCATAATTAATATATCAATTGGATCAGAAACAAAAAATGTAGAGATTGGGACAGATATTGCTATAATTATCAGCAAAGTTTACTATTTAAGAAATCTGTGGCTGTGGACACAAAATAAATATTAAATTCGTTATAAAACCAATTTTATCTGAATAACAAATACAGGTCAACACTACAGACTGAGATTCTCAAGACATACTATCTTTATTTCACCATCAGTATAGACAAAAGAAAGATACATGACTAATTAAGGGGATTTTCTCAAATCCCCTCCTGTATAGAAAATATATTTTAATTAAAGTATTCCTCTGAGCACAAGGTATATTCTTTGCACAATTGTTTTTCTTTTAGATACTTGTTTGGTATTATATCTAACCACCACATTTTCCTAATCTTCATAAACCTCAGAATCCCAGTGAAACACAAGACAATTAGGGCTCAAGTAATTTATCCTATACAGGCATGCAATGCCATCTGGAATGCCTACAGATACCTTAGACAGCTTCCCCTTCAGTTCCTGAAGTCAACAGCTCTCCTACAGGTCCTGTGTCACATTTACCAGTTACATCTAGATGTCCTAGAAGACTTCAGATGACACTTACAGAGCTGGCAAGAAAAAAACCAATACATTTCTGCATTCAAGAAGCATGAAGCCTTTCTGCACCATTAATGTATCAGATATAAATTCTGCCAACTCGCTGCTCAGTACATTTGAGGGGATTCTCACTTCCTCAGCACAAGACTAGGTCTCAGAGAATAAGCAAGTATAATAATTTTTACAATTTCTTGTTACAATTTTAAATCATATTCATACAATAAACGTGAGTCTGTCCTCAGCTGCTGTCATGACTTTTTTTACAGCTGTGACAGAGTGTCCAGTGATTTGGAAAAGTACACTCAAGGAGAGTGAATCTCACAGCAGAGACTGAGGAGCAGAGGGTGGTCTCCTTAGCCTTCTCTTTTGTCAGCAAGCATATGAGCCACCAGCTAACTGAACAAGGTACCAGATGCTGTATCAGCAATCTTGGGAAGAAATGAGCATGAGCATCCAGGACCTCAGAGAAAGTCTTGCTGCTCTTTATCCTAAAGAGCCACCAATTCAAATAAACACCAAAATTCTGTCCATTAATGCCAGATTTTCCGATACTTCAGGTATCACATTAAACCAGGCTTCATGTAATAATGTCAAAGAGTTATTTATAGCTTGTTTCTAAAAAAATCCCAGTAGCAAATACACACAATGGGCTACTTGTGTGACAAAAGTTCTCTTGTCTTCTTTGGCAGTTTGTGAAACCCTCAGAGTGCAGCAGCTTAAGACTGCACATTAAGACTATGAGATGAAAAGTGCTTTGATCTCCTCATTTAATTCCAGTTCTGAGGTGATACAAGATAGATGAGAGCATACAGTGAACTTTATATTACATCTCTTTAACATGTAGACATTCAATGTTTTGAATTAGAGTTCTCTCTTG
Source organism: Tychaedon coryphoeus (assembly GCA_013398595.1). Lineage (NCBI taxonomy): Eukaryota > Metazoa > Chordata > Aves > Passeriformes > Muscicapidae > Tychaedon > Tychaedon coryphoeus. Next base: position 186,945 of record WBND01001034.1, on the reverse strand, counting down.
CTGCAGAAAAGGACCATGATATCTCAGCAGGAATTCCAGCTGGTCATCTCAAGGGTATTGGTTGTGTATGAATGCCCAAAGTGAACTCTAAGCCGAATTAATTATGAAAACTCATTTTTCATTGAATTTACAAGGCAAGACCTCAGATAAAATTAGTAGGTACATTTACTATGTACATCAAAGCCACACAAGTCAGTTTCTCATGTGCAATCCAGAGATTGCCAATGCCCATACCCTGGAAGATCTAGCAATGTAACCCAAAGAATATATGAGAATGGATCTTCCAAACAAACCTGAATTGACTTTTGGAGGAGTTTACCATAGACAATGCTTCATTTGAATGATTGATTTAGATGCCTTTAAAGAATTGTATAGATAGAAACTATTTATGAGAACAGAGGACAGCAACTGCATGGGAGAGTAACCCCTAAATAAAGCAGAAAGAAGGTCAAATCAACAAGGAATCCCAGGCAAGACAATGTCATGAATCAGATCATTGGAGATCTGCAAATGGAGCCCCAATGGCCTGGCTTTTACACATGTAGGTCGCACCACTTCTGAGTCAATGAACAGATAAACCAATTATAGGGTTTTTTCAGAACTTTGAATCATTAATTAAGGGATCTAGAACATAAAATCCATTTTCCTCAAGTAGAAATGTCAAATAAGAAGTGCCCTACACTTTCCTCCCAATTAGGTCACTAAAATATGCTGTGGTTCAAGACCCTGATGTTCTTTCCGTAGTCATTTAGAAGGGGAACATCTTTTAGACAAAAGTATCCAGCTTCAGATATACTATTTCTATTTAAAACAAATTAAACTTTCTTATGTAAATGAAGCATTTTTTCACAGTTGGTACCTGAATCCTCCTGTCTCATGATTCATCACCTATTGCCTTTGTCATAATATTCTTTGTTACTAAAATACAAATGACCATCATCTCTGCATCAATAAGTCTAAGACCCACAGTTTTTCAGCTCTTAGAATTGACAGATTTATCAATCAATATTTTCCTCACAAATAAATATCCTTTATTCACAACTTTCTCAAAACAAATATTGTAGGTCTCAATAGTTCTTGCAAAGATTTATTAGTTTATCTTTCATTGGCTGTTTCTAGTATGATTAGTTTTTGTATGGATGAGGATTAAACAGCAAACACATTTGTCCAAATATCTTTACAGAGCCAATCATCTCTCTCAAAGCACACTGCAGCTCACATTATTTATATGTTAGTGGACAGGGTCACACTGCCAACTCATTCTTAAGTTCTCACTCTCTAAAAGGAAAAAAAAATGAAGAATTAAATAATTCAGATATTATTGAAGAGAAATTGGAAGACTTGTTGGGCAAATATCAAAGTAATCTAAGGCTGGTATGTGTAGAAGACATACTGTGCAATGACATGAGCAGAGTTATTATTTTGGGAACACTTCTGCTTGCACTGCAAAGTTTAATAGACCACTGACTGCGAAATGAGATGTCTTTCACTTACATTTTTTTGCCTTCCACCTCTTTGTAATTCTGAACCTTCCTCTTTTAAATAAAATTTCTTAATTATTATTTGGTTTTACTAGCCTCCCAAGTGCAATTAAACAAAATTAATACAAAGATAGATAAGCCTTCAAATGACATGCAAAAACAATGGACAAATTTGGTGAGAACAAATTGCTGAAGAACCCTGTACTTAATAGGCAGCGCATGCTTACTTGTAAACCAGCATGGTATAGTCCAAAAGACAGTATTTCGAGTCTGAAAAAAGGCCAGGAGGGAGGATAGCAATACTGTAATATAAAATCTTTTGTTTTCATAAAATATTATTTTTCATGGTTTTTAATGGCATCCTTATTAGCTGCAGATTTAAATATTCTTGGGGGAGGCATTGGGGGAACTAAGAAAAGAAAGCAAGTAGTTGTTTTACTATTTTAGTCTCAACATTATGCTCAGCCTGACTTCAAGATGAGACACTCTCCTCTTCTAGGGCGTCACTTGGAGAGTTCATGTGTTACTTTGCCTTCACCAAAACCTTAGTTGCAGTTTCTTTGACTTCACCAGTGCAAACAAAGCCACAGTTCAGGATATACAACATAACAATTTTACTTTCCAGTTCTGTATAATAGAACAGAATGTGATAGAAGACACATTAAAGCCAATCTAGTTCCAGTCCTCCTGCAATGGACAGGGATACCTGCCAGTAGATCAGGTTGTTCAAAGCCCCCATCTAACACAACTTTGAGCACTTCCAAGGATGCAGCATCCATAACTGGCGATATCAGTGCCTCACCACCTTCAGAGTAAAGAGCTTCTTCCTGTTATCTAAGCTAAACGTACTCTCAGTTTACAACCACTCTCCCTTATCCCATCACTGCAAGCCCTTACCCTTACAAGGGTTAGAAGGCACCTCCAGCTCTCTGGCAGGCCCTCTTTAGGCACTGGAAGGCTGCTCTAAGATGTCCCTGCAGCCTGCTCTTCTCCAGGCTGAACAACCCCAACTCTCCCAGCCTCACGTACAAGAGGTGCTCCAAGCCTCTGATTATCTTTGTGGACATCTTCCAGAGCCAGGCAAGCAGCACCATCTCTTTCATATGCTTCCTTCTGTCTTCATGTTATGCTTCCCAGAATGATCTTTGGTCTCAAGACCAACGGCACTTGGAGGCCAATGTAGTTGTTGGCTCAGACCAATACAAGGCCCAGTGTTCAGAATCTCTACTATTCAGTCATATTCACAAGCCAAAGGAAAGCATGTGATCTTCTCACTTCACAGAAGAATTTAGGCTTTATTAATAAGAGACACAAAACAGAATGATGAATGGCTTGCTGCTTGAGTGTCCACCAGAACAGATGAAATTCAGAGCCCTCAAAAAAACCAACCAAACAACTGAAAAACAAGCAAACAAATCCCCAAAATAAAAACACATACATTTGCAGGATAACTCTTTCCTCTCCAGATATATCTCACGACTGACACCCAGAAATTCCATATTGTGTATACATTAAGTAAATAAGCTTTTTTGTAAAAAATGGAGAAACTGTGACAAATTCGATCCTTGTCATACTTTTAATCTCTATACTCATGTACAGAATTTTTTCTGAAGTAGGTGGGATGCCAAGATTCAAACTCCTATTTTTCTGGATTTAAACCAAAAATTACTCTAAACCTTGGATAAAAGGGGAACTTGGACTCCAACACTTCTTGGTTCTTCTGTTGAAGGTGTTGCCTATGCAAACACACCTCAGCTATTCAACAGCCCTGCACAGCTGGGAGATAAGCTTGCCCTCCCTTTTGAGGCAGTCCAGCTTTTCAGCTTTCCAGGCTGTAACTCCACAGACTAGCATAAGACAACCTTCTATGTGTAAAGCAGAATACCAACCTTTCATATCCCCAAAAAGTTTCCTCAAGACATTAACAGAAAGGCCAGCAGATAATGTTAAATGTTGTGAGTTCAATAAACTGTACACTTAAGGAAATTATTTCACTAAAATGGATGGTTTTCTGCCTCTGATCCTGACCATCTCAGAAAGGAAAATGTTAGTAGTTCTGTCTCATCAGTTTTGTAATAAAATTGCTTGCTTTGATAACTTTTAGCCTTACAAAGAGCCTTAAAAATATCTCTCTCATGTTTTCTCTTCAATAATAAATCTGACAATAATAAATGGGCCCTGTTTGCTGTCCAGTCTTTTAATTCACAGTCTTAAATAAAACAAAAGGTTGGGGGTAAGGAAATAAGACTCACAGAATGAAGTTAAACTCATTTTAAAATTAAGTAACCATAGTTAGAATTCCTTTTATTAATGTAGTGGAAGTCTCTAGCACACTGTGGGAGACTAAAATAATCATAAATACTTACACCATTTCTCGCAAAGCCTTAATAACGCCTTTGTTTTCAGCAGCTCTTTGAAAATTATGCAGGATAAAAGAGAATAATAATGAACCTTTTACTCTATATTTATTTCTAACTTTCAGGGGCAGAGGCTTGGTGCTGTACTCAGGTGACAGTAAGGTTTATAAAGCTGTGTTAATGCATGGTCTCACAGTTCTAAGAATATGACCTGAGCTTTTCCACTACACATTTTTTTGAATAACTGCATATTTCCATTTCCATACCTGGTTCTCAACCTTTACGTTGAATTTAATTTTTCAGTTTGGAGCTGTCTAATTCCAGATACTGCAGAGGGAGGACAAATTCATGTTTTACTCTTAGAGTTATAATGCAATTGCACCTGGCCACCATATGTTAGCCTCCAGCAAGTACTCCAAACCTAACAGTAGCACTTCTTTCCATTAGTCTATTTTAGCTCAATGTCTGAAAATGAAGAGTTTTAACAACTTGTGACAGTATAAATTCATGTAAGACCAGGCATCTCAGCAGCCTGCATTGTTTCCAGCCACTCATATCCTGTACTGCATTCCAGTAAATAGAAAATAAATATAAAACTTTAAAAAACTTTCCTCCTCCTCTGTTGCTATATCCTTTTCATTTTCCTTAGAGAAAAAGCAAAGGCTTCACGTCTTTGAGGATTTAATGTGTGAACACAGACATTTACAAATCAGGTTTCCCTTATACAACCTGTGAATTTCAACATCCTTACCATCAGTTGGTAAGTTGGTAGTGCCAGCCAGCCTGAGACCTTTACCCTCTTCTCTTTGTTCTCTCCACTCCCACGTTACTGACTATTTAGCTCTACAAAAGCACTGATGAACACATTACTGGGCAGACTTTTGCCACCTAACATTCTGTCCAGAACTTTTTCCCAAATATGCCCTCTGTCAGGTTTAGAACCAGCAACAGTTAGAGTTCTCACTATTCATTCTCTAAAACTTTCAAGCTATTTTATCAACATAAAACTTTATCGTCTTTGCAAAGACAATGAAAATCCATTTAAAAACTCCTAAATAATGCACTGCAGTATGCAAAGAAGATCCACATGTTCCCTCTGCATGGTGAAGAAGTTTTGGCATTGCTGTAAGACAAACCAAGTAAAAGCTTTCATAAAATTAATCAGTATTTAATATGATGGAAAGTCATATTGATAAATCTGTAATCTAAAGTAGTAGAATCCCTTTAGAGTAAAATTCGTACCTCAAATTTTACACCAAGAAGCAAATCAGCTCAGTTTAGACCTACATAAAAGTAGAAGAAATGTTAAGGTAACCTTATGCTCTATAGGAATTTTCAATAATACTGCACATAGTTAAGGTTGTAAGAACCATCCATAAACTATGAAGAATTTCAAATCAAAATTATTTGCATTAGAAGTCTAATATCCTTCTCCTTCCCTGGTCATAATGATGCTTTCATTGCATCACCATTTCTTAGATTTATTTTTCTTTTTGATAAGGGACATGTCACTTGCTCTACCAGAGATAATGGAACAAAGAGAAAGAACATTTCTGCTAACCCTTACACAAAAGAGGTGTATTACATTTAACTTTTCATGTAAGAACCCCTGGGACTAAGAAAAGAATTTTCTGGGAATAAAAGAAGATCAAAATTTTGGTAATTTGCTAAAATTAATAATATCAAAGAAAAGCATCCATTTACAATCTGATATAGTAGGGGATGAAATGCAGATTGTTTCTGGAGTGCTTCTCAATGTCTGACTAAAGAGGTAAGTAATAGCACAGGAGAAAGCAGCCCACATTCCAGATACAGAGTGAACACTACACAATAATCGCTAATAAATTAAACACAGACCTGTGAGAAATTGCTACATAGTTTAGGATTTTGTCTGAGAAGTAACTGGCATTTTAACATATGTTTTTTTAAAAGTCAATAAACAAGAAAAATAAAACCCGTTTGCATGTCTCCTAAAAGGAAAAAAAAGGCTATAATACCTTCCTTTGGTTTGTGGTTATTGTTGCTCTTCTGTTTAAAAAGTGAAATTAAGTTTTTATCAAGTCACTTGTTTCATATACATCTACAGATGCAAAGAATCATTAGGTACCCCCAAATGATGAAGAATTCAAGAGCATATTAGAAAGAGCATAGATATGATATATTTGTTATTCCCTTGATATTATTTGCTGCAGAATGACTAATCCAAGAGTTAGCACATCAATGTTTTCATTTTACATTCATTAATGCAACCAACCAGTATCATCAATTGCACATCAATTGTCCAGGGTACATGCCAAGAAGAGGCCACAAAAAGATATTAATTACTTTTTGCTCCTTTTTGTACTTATGCCATCTAACAGTGATGCCTTGCACTTCTAATCTACTCATTCAGCTACCGTAACTTATTTAGTAACATTAAGCACTATGCAGGAGAATTAATGTGTAAACATTTCATGAGGTATGTGGTTAATTAGAAATTTATTGCTTTAGAGTTGGGGGTTTTTTTTGGTTTCATCTTTGTGTGCCGGCTGTGAGCAATGGTTCCTGGGAATCACTCACTGCCACGTGTGATTCCTCTGCATGGGCAGAGCAATACTGGATACTGTGATGGTTTTGATGTCTATATAAAGCAGCTGGACCAAGTGCTGATGTGACTGTCCTCTAATCATATGTACCAATATACATGGATTACAACATTTAAGCATGACAAAGGGTATGAGCTGAATAAAGCTACCACTCCTACATACAACTGATGACATTCACATTCACTAAACTGCTCCCTGATTCTAACATGTCATAGGATAAGCCTAGAGAACCCCAAATTGTGGTTACAGAAGTCACCTGCCACACCCATTCTAGCAGAAATTGCTGGTTGTGCATGTCAGTGATGCTGGGCAGAAACAGAAACTTTTCCTTTAGCTGTGCAAGCACAGCTCAATCACTTTGTAAAATACCAAGTCAGCACAGAAGCTTCAGCAAAGAGCAGCTAAGAGCTGCAGTGAGGTTCATAAACCAGGAATACCCAGGAGTGTCCTAAGACTCTGTGTTACCATGCAGCATCATAGCCCTTTACTCAGACTGATGAAATCACTCTCTAAAACACATAGTTGACTTAGTAGTCCTCTGATTTTTCTTTGAAATTTGTTTTCACTTGCTTATTCAGGCACTGTGAAAATATGAGATCTCCATTAAAGCCAGCATAAACAACATTTTTAGCCTGACCCCATTAATGGACTCTGCATTCCTGCAAAGGATTGTTAGGTGGTAGTGGTTTATCAGGAAGAATAAAAAAGGAATAGCTTTAATGGTTCTACAATCCAGCACAAAGAAATGCTGGTGAAGTTTTCTCTCCAAAGTTAGACACTTTAAAAAACCAAAACTATAATAGGGGGCATTTCTGTGTTTATGCATGTATGTATATTTGTATGCAAGGGTAGTAGTAGGAAATACTCTCAAGCACTGAAATATACATATCTAGCATGCATAAATTAATGTTAGAGAGCTTTTGTGTACTTTCCAGGAATGGTACAAGCAAGAAAAATGACATTAATATGTTTTATTTGATTAGTATTGGCATAAAAACATCACATTACCATTTGTTTCCTTTATGAAACCCAAGACTTAAGTGGAAATCTAACATAATATATTTACACCTAAGGAAAGTAAACATGCAAGTTAGCACTGAAATAACAGTTACAATAAAAATTATTTAAAATTACCTTTTACTTTGAAATAATATCTGCAATAAGAATATTTTTAGGGAAAATATGCAAAAAAAAAAGGAAAAACACGCTTTCTGATGAAAACCACGACTTTAATCTCATCTGTTTATGCAAGATGTCAAAAAAGTTATTATACTTGAAAGAGGAATATAATCATTATATTATAATTATTCTATTACTTTTTTCCTACTCTGTGTACCATTATGGTATTTAGGTACATATTAGATTATTTTAAGCACAACTAATATTTCATACACAATTTTTATTTAATGCAATACGGAACACAAAACGCAACATTTCCCTCCAAGTATCTTCTGAAAAACCGCCGTAATATCACATCAATATTCACAGCTCTGACATTCAGTATTCAATCATTTATATCCCTGCTTCCTTTTCAAAAGTAAGACACAGGCTCTTGCTATCTTGCTGTAACACCTTGGACCCTTCTCTCACATTCACCACTTCACATGACCACTGCAGTTTGTTTACTGACACTTCTCTCCTGTGCACTGGACATCCTGTTGACCTGGCTACTCACCTTTCCAAAGGCTGCAAAACCTCACCCACCAGACTCAGAGAAACCTGGCATACACTACATTTGCAGTTCTTCAGATAATTCAGTTTGTCTTGCCTGTAGTATTTTTTGCATGCAAGTTTAGCCTTATCAAGAAAGTTCAAGAAGTTCAGTGAAAAATTCCTTCTCTTCTTTGACATATGAAAGAATAAATAAAAATGCTTAATTCTTTAAAAAGTGCATTCTATCTACTAAAACCCAGCAGCATTTCAGCCACCTATTTTATACCTTTATACTGTTGTTAATGAGAATTAGCATGGATAAAAAGAGAGGGGCTCATATTTTTAGTCAATTAGCATCTGACAGATAACATGATAGGAATTCAGTTTGCAGCTGTAAATCGTAGAAAAGAAAGTGCTTTTGACATCAACATCCCTGAAATAAGCCTCAAGGCAAAGTTAATTTTTAAGCATAGTTGAATCAGATGCTAATATATAACATAGGGCATGCCAGACATTGTTTTTATTATTTTATTCACGCTACTGTCCTGACAAAAAGCCTGATTAGTAAACAAGGTTTGTGATTTAGAAATTCTAATTTTAAAAGGTATACTTCCTGTTAGACAGTGTGTTTTAAATTCCTTTCAGTTCTGCTGGCTAATACATATAGGACCCAGTATCAACAAATTCTTTCTACAGGTTAGACAACTCATTTTTCCCAGAAAAACTGAGAAATTATAAGAAACAGAGTACAGACCTCTATTGTTCAGCTAAATAAGGCACGCTAAAAGTAATGATATATCAAATGCTTTCATACACAGGATTATTCTAAAATAGTGCCCTCAGATGAGGTAAAGGGAGGGGAGAGGAGGGAAAGAGGAGGAGGAGAACTCCAAAACTTCAAGCATTTCCATTTCAAGAGAGCAATTCATTTGGAGGATACTATAAACACCCCAAAATTCATTACTCACAGGCTATATACACTAAGAAAAAAACACCATGTAAAACTACCCAAAACATCTGCCTCAGATACAAACTCTGATTTATACATTAGATCTCAATGGTAGTGAAATTGTTTTCTCTGGGGTCAGAGGCCGTGTTTTCATTACAAATTTACTTTCTGTTTTCTACTTAAAAAATGGTCCAGTCAAGTCTGGGTCTGCATGGCCCAGCTTTGGTAGCAGGGGGGCTACAGGGATGCCTTCTGTGAGAAGCTGCCAGAAACTTCCTCCATGTCCAGGACAGCCAGTCCCTGGCAGCCCCAAGGGCAGAAGTGTCACTGACCAAGGCCAGGCCAATTAGAGATGGTGGCAATGTCTCTGTGATCACAGACTGGCTTCTCCTGGGCTGCTGCTGGATTTCTGCCTCCTCGTGGTCCTGCAGGGGCAAAGCTGCTTCACCACGACCTTCATCACAGACTCCAGAGGAATCTCAGCTCCTGTGCCTGAAGCACCTCCTCCCCTCCCTCTCCTCCGACTTTGGTATCTGCAGTGTTTTTCCTCTCACATTTTGTCACCTCAGTCTTCTCTGGCTGCAGTTACATCTGTGCAGTAACTTCCTTTTCTTTCTTTAATCTGTTATCACAGAGGAGTTACTCTCAATTCCCAATTGGCTCAGCCTTGGCCAGCAGTTGGTCTGTCCTGGAGCCAGCTGACAATGGCTCTGCTGGACACAGGGGAAGCTTCTGGCAGCTTCTCACTGAGCCCACCCCTGTAGCTCCTGCTACCAAAACCTGGCCATACAAATCAATACAACTATATGAGGAAAACCAGAACAAGATAAAGGTTTGGATATGCCATTAAAACATTTCCAAGAAGTATAGGCTTTAGAAACATCTGCTAGCTCAGCTAACCCATTTTCCATTTTCTCTTGCATCTCCCTTCATTTTAGGGTAAATCAATATCTTCAGCTAGAACACTATTCCTGCAAAACAGAAATCTTAAAACATTGAACATCTATAATAAAACTAAAATGCTAAGTCTATATGATACCTGAAAATGCAATTTTCAAGAGCTCCCATCTTGTTTTCTCAACACACAGAAACAATTTTCATCCATTCTTATTCCTAATCACATTTTCAAGTGATGCACAACCTATCCACAGCTCAGTTCTATTAAATAGAGCATCACAGTGTCATTTTATACCAGGAGTTGAGACCATGTGTTTTCACTTAAATGCTTAATTGGAAGTCCCATCACTGTCAGGGAAGGGTGTTGGCTTAAGAGAGAGTTATTTACTGAGTAAGTGAAGTCAAGAAACAAACATTTTGTTCATTTGAGTAGGACTCTAGAGCAGTTTTTTATTCTTATTAACATTGAGGAGTGTGCTTGATGGGTAATTCATTCTCACAGCTCTAGATTTATAGCTCTCTCAGTTTATTATCCTGTTAATAAGACCACTGCAGAAATGGTCAATGTTTTATTTGAATTGGGCAGCCCTTCTCAGTGAGATATATATCCCAAAAATATCATCCATACTTCATTCAGCTGGTTTCTCAAAGGATAAGTCATTCTCAGAAAAAGTTCAGGAATATTCCCTTAGCAGCTTATTGTCAAGGTATAGTCATAAGACCTAATAAGTACATTTAAAACAAAACTATGGATATTATGGTCACAGATATAATCCCCTATACAGTGTCTATCAACATTCTATGCCACATTCTGACTTAGAAGCTAACAGTATTTCACATTTCAGTATTCTTTATTTGAAAAGATCATATAATTAAATATAACTTCTAAATACTTATGGAAAACACAAACATTCTGGGATAGGACAAGCAAGAAAGGCAAAAGCTAGTAAGGAATACTCATTGCATCTACAGACACAGCAAATGTAAACAGGCTGCTATGGTCTGCAAATTCCTTTAAGTTTATATGCTTTTAATTGCTAAACAAAATAAAAGCATCTAAGAATATATGGTGGGTAAGGTTCATGCAGGCTATAGATAAAATATTTTGCCTCAACCATTGCAGTGCTAATTGGTGGCTATGGGATCTCCTGCTGGTCATCTATGAAGATAGTGAGGAGAATGTTAGAGAATATAAGCAGCCTGGCACTAGACTACAAGACTACTGAAACAATTAAATAATCCTTTAAAATAAGGACAGTTCTGAAAAACTCTGCTGCTTAGATGTATGGCATTTACTCATGATGACAATGTTCATAGGCAACAAATGTGTATGAATTACACATTGAGTTTACCAGAGGCCTGACTGAAGCAAGTGTCAGCCTCACCTGGGCTGTCCTCAATAGCGGGCACTAAAAAGCTCAAGAATGTGATAATGGAATCCAAGAGTAGTTCTTGAACAACAAACAGAAAAGAGCCCACTGTTTTTGGATTTTCCCCTGCCATTTTCCAGCATTTTAATATTTTGTGGTGAAAGGTTTGTCTCCAAGACTTTTGAAATGGCAGGTTTCACATTCATTGTGCTCCTTGAAAAAAATGGTGTGCTAATAGTTTCATTAAATTACATTAAGCACATGTACAGTGAATGCAGACATCAAAACACTAACAGAAAATTATATAAGAAAAAATTTTACTTGCTTTTTACAACACTGGAATGTGTTTCCTTAAAGACATACTTTCATTTTACAGACCATACTGGATATAGTAGTAAACATCTATATACTGCCCTTAGGTTCATTCTTTCCTTGCTAATTCCATCAAACTCTTCAAGGAAATATGCAATGTAAGCAAGATAAGTAAGTTTTATCTTGCCAGGCAAAGCTCTTACTCACAGGTATAGATGTGTATGTTGAAAGGGAGAAACAAGATTGTCTTGGAACTGTTCCTTATCTCATGCAGCCAGAGCTACAGTTAAGATGATTTTGGAAGTATTTTTTTTGTTAAAAAAAACAAACAAAAAAAAAAACCCAGATGAGAGAGTCTGAAATTAACTTTGTGGATTACTGTAGGTTTATTTTTTTTTCTCTTTACTGAGTTGCTCTGTGAAATGTAACAGCACAAAATTCCTCAGGTTTTCACATCATGACAAACCACAGAAGAGGTTTTCTTGAAATAATTCTTTGTTTGAGGGGACAAAACTGGGGTTGGCTAGTGCTTGAGCACCTGCTTCTTCTGTTGCAGTCAAATACTGCAGGTGTCAGTGCAGTCCTAGCAACAGCTGCTGATTTCTCCATAAGAAGCCACCAATGAAGCAAAGCAGAGCAGGCCAAAGGCAAAAACTGACTATAACTTTAACTCTACCTTTATGTGCCTCTAGTAACAGCAGAAGTTCTCAAAGAAACAGATTAAGTGTCACAATCAATGATCAGTACTGATACTGGAGTATCAGTAGTCCTGACTAGCAAGAGTGCAGCTCTCTGATCAAGGTCAGTGGCTCTTCCCCTCTGCTCAGCACTGGTGAGGACACGGAGGAGATGGAGACAGATCCTTCTTAATAAGAATGGTGGTAGGACAAGGGGCAATGTTCACAGGCTGAAGCACATGCTAGGTTTCCCAGACAGGGTATGCAATCTCCATCTTTGGAGATACCCAGAGCTAGAAAACGGGGACTTGAGAAGCATGATCTGATCAGACCTGGGTTGGACTAGATGATCCGCAGAAGCGGCTCCTCCAGCCTAAACTTTGATTCTGTGCAATTTGCTAGCAAAAAGCATGAAGACACATCAGTGGTGAAGCAAATCAATGCCTAGTAAAGGGAAACCCAAGATAGAGCAAAGATAGGTGATTGGAAACACATAGGCATGTTATCAAAGATGGTGCTGGGCAAGACAACATAATGTGGAAGTAGGAGAGAGAAAGGTAGTTACCACCAAAACAAGAATGGTGGTAACACACAGTTCAAAGACAGTATTTATTGAATAGAAGTACAGATAAACACTTGTAGAGGCCAATATGAAGAAAAAAAACGTAGACTACAACACTGGAAAAACAAAACTATCTGGTTTTGCACTTATGTAGTGACGCTGAAATAAGAATCCTTCTTGTTTATAACCATCCTGTGACCAAGTGTGAGTTTGATATTTTACTGCTAAAAATAATTTTATATTTGTTAGCATCTTTCCTTTAAACTTCTTATTTGCCACACAATGATTCATACTTTTCAATCTGGGGACAAAATGAGAGATTTAAAAATTCAGATGTAGGGTTACGTGTTTCACTTTTTTTCCCCCCGCTTTCGCCCATCTGTGTCTCTTCATCACTTATTCAGCATCTTCAAATAAAAATAGTAACTTCAGTCAAGCAAAAATTTTTAAAGGGAAAAGAAAATCAAGAATGAAGAAGAAATCATTGACAATTAAAGAAATAAAGGATTCTAAAGCATTTTTTATCTTTATATGATTTTTTAAAAGTTTTAATTCTTAACGTTTTCATAAACCATTTTTTATTCAGCTTCCTAAGCAATTTTTACTGTGGTGTTATGAGTTTGTCTGTTTATCCCTCCTGCACAACGTTTTGAATCTCTCAGCAAATTTCAGCCACATTCGAAGTAAAGCACTTAGGGTTGGATTCCTGTGACAGTTCCCCACAGCACAGGTCTCCATGTCCACATGGAGCTGTGGAGCCTTGGCTTCTGAGAAGTTAAGATTGAAGGTGAGTGTGCTAAGATTAAAGGTAAGAGTGTTCTTCTGAGTGGCAGCCAAACGATGGGAGCCAGCTTTCGTGCCAGCACACTCACACAGAGTAACAAAGACCCACTTATTTATTGTCTGCCAGCAACAGAAGCTGGGGAACAAGATCCTGGACTAGCCCCAAGTTCAGGAGTGAAATTTTACTTCTTGAACAGCCATTTATGAGCCTAAATAGCTGCAATTTGAACAGCAGCACCTTAGCTCTTTTGTATGAAGAGAAATCATTGTTGGGAATCTGTCTCCCAAATTCTGGAAAGAAAAATTACCAAAAACAGCCCATTCATAACTGGAATGTCTGCTGTCTGTGCATAACACATAATATTCATAATATAATTACGTACCTCAAATCCTCTCTTGCCATGGACACATCAAACTGTTATTGTAACTATGCAGCAGAATTGAAAATGTACTTCCTTTACAATTTGCTGTAGATTTTTAACAGTATTATCAGAAAATTTAAGCCTGCCTGGACTTCAATTAGACCATATCTACCTCTGCAAATGTTATTATTATGATGTGTAAGATTATGCAATCAAGTCAATTATAATTACGTTGGAGAATAATAGCACATGGCAATTTCAATACCAATAGTATTTCAAAAGCATCCATAATAAATTTCTAGACATAATCCAACTGATTTCCTGTCTTTGAAATAGGATTTTCTTCTTTCCTGAAGGTGAAAAACCTATTTCCATTTTTTAGGTTTAAAACTGAGTTAGACTGTATTTTTAATGTAATTTGTTTCCTTAGTATAATTAAAACCATAACTATCTTCCAATAAATGCATTAACAATGCAAAATGAGAGATTTATTAACATCTTAATCTCCAATTATGTTTTTCCAGCCACAGTTTTTCTCCTTCTAAGTCATCTGTGAGGAAAATATATTCAATTGCATTTTAAAATGCCCCTAGGGCTGGCACAAGTACTGAGGATCCTACTGTCAAAAGCAGAACCTTACTGTACATCTGCTTATTTTAACATCCTGTTTATTGAATTACTCCAATCCAATACCATTAATGACTTGTTAATTATAGTCTTCTTTTGGCTTTCGCTCCACTCCCATCTTCCTGAATTCAGGCCATCAACAGCCAACCCTTTGCCCACATGAAGAGCTCTCCATACAGAGAATCAGGAAAAACAATCAATGGCAATGCCTTCGTGCTGCTTTTAGCTGGGACAGAGTTAATTTTCCTCATAGAAGCTAGTATGGGACTGTGTTTTGGATTTATGCTGGAAACACAAGTGTGGATAACACAAGGATGTTTTCATTATTGCTGAGCAGTGCAGAGTCAAGGCCTTTTCTGCTCCTCACACCACCCAGCAGCAGGAAGGCAGGAGGGGCACGAGGAGCTGGGAGAGGACACTGTGGGACAGCTGACTGCACTGACCAGAGGGATATTCCGTACCATATGGTGTCAGGCTCAGCGCATAAAGCTGGGGGAAGAGAATGGGGAAATGTTTAGAGTGATGGTATTTGTCCTCAGCAGTCAGCATTACACATGATGGAGCCCAGCTTTCCTGGGAAACCTGCCTATCCATGGGAAGTGGTGAATGAATCCCTTTCTTGGCTTTGTTTCTACGCAAAACTTTTGTTTTACCTATTAAACTGTCTTTAAGTCAACCCACAAGTTTTCTCACTTTTACTCTTCCAATTCTCTTGCCCATCCCACCAGGGGTGTCAGCAAATGGGACTTGGTTTCTGTCTGGGGCTATATCACATCAGACTTCAAAAGAGTTGCAAAGGTATCTGACCATTCATCTTGGTGATATTTGCATTTAGTATTAGTGAAACAAGCATTTTAACATTGCTTTATGTTTTGTGATTTGCAGCAAGCATTCTGGTTTTTGCAGCACTAGGCTTGGCATGGCCTACTAAAATCCTTGAAGTAAAAAAGCATATGACTTTTCCACGGGAAAAAAGTCTCAACAAAACAATAAATCTCATGCAAGAACTTCAAAAGAGGAAAGGCAAGTATGAATAACTGATTTTCTGAAGTCTCACGTTGCCCAGGCATGATTTACATATTGGAAACAGACAGCATAAGCAATATTGTCTACATGGAGGAGTCATTCTTTTACATGGAACAAGCTCAAATTTTTGCTGACTATCCCATATAATTTCATCCTCATAATTGTTCTAGGAAAACATAATAGGTCTTACTTTATTGAATTCTCTAGTTTTGCTAATACTGACTTTTAATGATTTGTCTTGTTAATAAAGAAAAGCTTTACTATTGTGAATCCTCTTTAAAGCGACCAACCATTATACAGAGCCATTTCTACTGGCAAATTACTCTGATTCTCAAAACAACTTATACAAAATTTTATGTGAATTTTTTATCTACCTACATGATTTATGCTTTATGATTTGTTTTGCAGTCTATAAACTGCTGTAATAAATATGAACAGGACCATAAGGATCATTGGACATCAAAACAGAGCAGTTACATGATGTATCCATGTGCTAATCTCAAAAAGGTGTCAAAATAACAACAAAGAAAAATATTTACATTTCCCTTTATGAAATATTGGTGAAATGCAAAAATATTTATCCAGCACTTTCTAAAAATCTGTGCTGACTTAACAGTGATCAAAGAATATTTAGAATATTCTTGCAGCAAGTGAAACTCCAAAGTACCTTTGGATATCTACCCAGCTTCCTAGCTTTGTGTTTCTGTGACGCACTGAATGATTCAAAATACCACAAGGACCTGAGAATGCTAAGGAAATCATCTCCTAATTGAAATATTTCTGATTCTTTTAAAAATTATGACATAGCAA
Organism: Tychaedon coryphoeus; assembly: GCA_013398595.1. Lineage (NCBI taxonomy): Eukaryota > Metazoa > Chordata > Aves > Passeriformes > Muscicapidae > Tychaedon > Tychaedon coryphoeus. The sequence goes on along the minus strand of WBND01001034.1, from coordinate 170,494 downwards.
CCTTTCAGTCTTCTTAAGGCAACTGGCAGAAAGCTGAAAGTTTTCATTTAGTTACTATAGAAATCCAGTTTTCTTGGTAGGGAATTTTATTCTGAGCCCTTGATTCTGTTTTGCTAGTCTATACACTTTCACTTTTACTTAGTTGTATGCAGATCAAGAGCCCATTTTTCTCTCTGTCTCAGATATGTGCCATACAGCTACAGCTTGTCACCAATATAATTTCTATTTTGGCGAGATACAGAGTCTGAAACCATCAATGAGGTGTTTCCTGCGTTAGTCACACTGTAACCATGGAGAAACACCTTATGAGAAATAGAGTTGGTCAAACTCAGAAAACTGTAATGGAATAATCTATTACTGAATTATTTTTACTCCTCTGCTGAAAGTCAGGAGAGGTACTGAAACACCAGAGTCATAGAAAGATTTCACTTACGCCTTGTCTCAACATTTATATGGTGTTCTCATACATTTCCACAAAATTGCATAGGAGCTGTGAATTGCAGCTGGTCACAGGAGTCTTTTCTACAGGACAAACCCACTATGTGCTGCTCCCCTGGTGTATCCCACAGGCACCAACGGGCAGACCACAGTGAAAGGTGGAAGCAATTCTGCAAGAAATATTACCATTACGAAGCAATGGAGCATTTATCTGCGATACCATGAGGCATCATGGGAGCTCTTTAAGTACAAGCTAATCTCAGAATGACCAAAAAAATCCCAGTTTCTCAGGAAGCCTTAGAGCTATTTTGTTTTTCACCTAATTCCACACAAAATCTTATTGCTTCCATTTCTAACAGCATAGCATTTATTAGTCTTCTTCCATTTCTAACAGCATAACAGTTATTATTTTTATTTCAGAAAAGTACTTCTCTAAACTCTTCATCATTTGTTTAAAATATTTTGAAAGCAGTAAGGCTTGTGAGTAAATGTGTGCTCTGGGACAGTGCTTTATTTTAATAAATGAAAGGAGGAGGTCTTCTTTGTATGAATTTCAGTGATACTGAATGCAGGGAGCAACATCTTGTCACTTCAAATTATTATAATCCAAAGGTATTTACAGACTTCAATCTGAGTACCTTCACATGCTAAGCACATCACAATTGCAAGATTTTCTGCAGTATTAATAGTATTCTCCAGGGCCTTCCTAATTGTGTACATCAAAGGTAAAAGTTTCTCTTAATTTGCAGCATGCTGTTGAGTACTGGATTAAAAACAGGTCCAGTTCATGTCTATTTACCACCTACTCCAACTGATCTTTCTTATTTCTAACAGTTGCTATAATAGATTGTGTGTTACATCATGCTCCTAACCTCTATTATTTTCAGCTGTAGAGGGAGGCATTGTCATCAGTATTTTACTTTTTATTTCAGCTGCTTGATCAGACTGAGTTTCTTAGTCTGTACCCTTCATATTACCTCTGAAAACAAAAGATATAAAAGGGATTTTAGGAAGGGATTAAAGTATTTAGTCTTCCAGAGAGCATTAAAGGTAATTTATCACCTTAACTCATGTGAAACTCAGACATCTATAAATCTCTCACCCAAAGCACAAATAGTGACAGGAGGCAAAATTAAAAATCACCCAATCTACCACAAAACATTTTATCTCAAACTATATGTGACGTAATGTCAAATATCTCATCTACTATGTTATCCACATCAGCATCTAAATTAAGCAAAGTGGCACTAAAATCCAAAGACTTTTCCACACAGAACCTGACACACCAGCCAGTGCCAGGGATACAAACACCATTTTCTTCAATACTTTTGAGATGTATCTTTGTCTTTTTTTGGACAAGATATGATTTTTTTACTATCTAGATAGCAGGATTGATAAGAAACCTCAGGTTCTAGTTCACTGGTTTAGAAGTTCTTATCTTGCATGCCTGTTATCTTTTCAAGTTTTCTATTTTCTTTGAAATTCCTTTTAGGAGTTTTTGTGCAATTATTTTTGCAGAAGCTAAGCTGCATCACAATTTTTTAATGTAAAAGACTACACTGAAATTAATTTTGTACATGAGTGGTGGGTATTCAGCACAAGTCTTTGCTTAACAATAGTATTTCCTCTCCTGACAAGGAATTTGTTCTCCTCATGCCTATTCAGCAATAGCTAATGGAAGAAAAACTGGTGGGGAAATTCCAAAAGTTAGCTCCTTAGCTGAAATCAGAGCATTTACAAAAACTGGATTATGTTGCAATTCAAGGTAGGTTAAAAGTTCTGGCCTTTAACTGTCAAATCATTCTTCATTCAACATCATGAGTTTGTATAATAGCCTAATAAAAAGCCTAAAGTTTTACACGCAACATTTATTTTTTTAAAGAAGATATATTTTGATTATTCTAACTTTAAAAAAGATCTAGATATTCCTAGCAAAAAAAAAATGTTAGGACTTATTCATTGCAGAGGCAGGAGAGAGTGGAGAGGAAGAAACAAAAACACATTTCAGTGTCTTGAAGTTCTTTCAAAAATTCTCTTTACTCCCTGTATTTAGCCTGCTCTGCAGATACTGTGGTAAAAAAAATTATGTTAGGACACAATTTAAACAGTGTCTTGGAAAGTGAGTGAAAGGAAAAGAAACACAGTGGAAATGTCAGACAACTCCAGGAAATCAAGCAACACAAGAAACTACTTTTGAAAGCAAGAGCCACAGTGAGGTTAATTGTGCCAGACTGAAGAGTCACACATCAATTTAGTTTAGCTTTTATTGTTTCTGGCCAGAACTACCTTAGTTTCTGGGAGGTATCTCAGCTCTAGTCTCTCTCTAGATGCCCGCTCCCTTTCTCAAAGAAACAGACTTTTCAGTTCAGACATCAGCAGCTTCTACTTCAATTTGGTCTATAAATGTCTCAGGACAAACTTGGTGAAACAGACCAAACTTTCTGAATCATCCTGGTCACATTCAGAAATCCACAAGGAAAATGTCAGTGCACAGTCTAGAATCAAACATGGCTGCTGGATTTACACAATGGTTCAAATGGCTTGTGAAAATCTTTATTTAAAAAGTTTTTGAAAGAGAAAAAAAAAGAATTGTAACATATGTTGAAAATTATATTTCCAACTTAATCATGAATCAGCTCCTTCTATAAACACAAGGAATTTCTTCTGTCAAGGTTATCTCCTTTATTCCTCACCATTCTTAAAGCATTGGATGAAACTAAAGCCACACATTTCAAATTTTCATATTAAGAAGCTGGGATATGCACTGACAAGTAACCCACACATACAGCCACAGAATTTACAGACTGGAAAACATGCTGAGCACAGGACTGGTACTGGAACAATACTGACTGCACAACTTCTTAAGGTCCCTTCCAGCCCTGTTTTTCTGTTATTAATTGTGGTCATACAGAATACACAATTTTCTCAATGCTTTCTTATGAAACTCCTCATGGCTTTTGTTTGAGGCTGGAGCTGCTGAAAGTGTTCAAGGAACAGATATTCAAATTCTTGCTTGTGTGCAGGATTGGTTTGCTCCACATATCAACAGCATCAATGAGCTCCAGATTTGGATGTATACCCAGAGGACTGGAAGGGCAGGACAACATTGCATGCAGACAGGTACTAATCCTGGCACCTTACATTTCCTCTTCCAGAAAAACAATATAATAAAAAGTAGAGGTGAAAGAAATCCTAAGAGATTACACAACCCATTTCTGCATCCCAAGATGAATCTGAGACACTCAAACCATTTCTTCCTCTAATGTTTGGGCGGGGAGAGGAGGTTTCCAACTATCCATTCATCTCAATAATCAAGGTTTCTTGGTGGAAAACCTCCTACATCCTGGCACAGGACACATCTTAGCTCTGCAGGCTGGAGATCATTAATCACATCTTCAGGAGAGAAGACAGGGATATTGTCTGTGCACATGGTTCCACTCTACTCTTGGGTGAAGCAATAGATTGCAGCCTGTTCACAGGAGTATAAAGCAAGCTGAAAGATCAACAACAGATGTGAAGTCATACAATCCCTAAACGACATGGATATTCTTTTTTTGTTTTTCTGAGAGTCTTTGGATTCACCAAAAGCAAATAAAATGCGAACCTTCATCCTATTGTCCTATATCGTTTTAAATCTTATTTGACTAAACGGTAATATGCCACAATGTGTTTATTATAATAGGTGAGGTGCTGAAGAGAGCAGCAGACACCCCACCAGCTTTCTGTGATACTTTAATATGTGAAGCACAAAAAGGCTGTCAGAAAATAACCAAGGAACCTTGCAGAGGAAGTCTGGGACTTCTGAATAGCAGCCATCTAAGAAGGATTTTAATTTCATCTAAAGTTTCAGTCTTAAAGAGAAAGAGCACAGTGGAAATCAGACAAGACACCTTTGAAGACTGTTTCAAAATGCTCCTGAAGACCTAACAGTGGGAGATTTCACAGCATAATAAAAAGTCAACATTTTAACTACTGACTGTGTATTCTCAGGGTGGAGAGCTGCCAAGGTATTTGTGACTCACTTCATCATGTCAGGTGATAACAGCTCACATGAGGGAAGGTATGCACCTGCTTGAATGCTGGCAGAATCACAGCTTCAATTTCTAAAAATGCAACTAAGTATCTGAGAAATTTAATTTATTTTGATTATAATTTACTTGACATTTCTTCCAACATGGAAAGAAAAATGCCAGTCTTGCAGTAAGGGCAGCAGTCTCAGCCACTGGGGTTTTATTGTTAAACAGAATACAGGCTTCCCATGAGATTTCTGATCGAGATTCATAAACATGATAAAAAAGCTGCAACACTCACTGCTTAAATTAATATATTTACACCTTCTTTATAACCTTTTTTGTTTAATGTCTAAGAAAAGTCAGGTTGAAGTTTGGCAGGTCACATAGAAGGACACCACCAATGCTACAGCCTAATGCAACTCGCCAAATCCTTAAGTTTAATTGCCTATCATACCTCATTTTATGCTTAGATTCCTATGTTTAAACAGGAGATCATTATTTGGTCTTTCTAGTATAGTGTGTAAAAGGGTGAAATTCTAGCTGATCATAGAATATTCTGTACACCAGGAAAATGGCAAAAAATGAAAGTAATACTATGTGATTTACTGTGGAAATCTCTGTCAAGTAATTTTCACCATATAATTCATGTTTGGCTTCTGAACAGTAGGATGTGTTTTATATTTTATTTTAAATATACTTAATTTCATGATTTGTTATTTAATGTTTGTATACATCTTGAGCAGCAAAACACAATGAAAAGCCTAAATACTATTTTCAGTCTTTTAGAATGATATTTTGTTTTATCATTCTATATTCCGTAAAGTTTTGCATACTGCAGAAACATTAAATTTATTCTTGGCTTTTTCTATGTACTATTTGTGCTTAGGGGATGTAACTAAATCCATGAGTGCAAATATTAATATTTTCTAAAGAACTTCAGATAAGAAACAAGTCAGAAAATGAAAGTATCTGGGAACACCATTCATATGCAAACCTCAAACAAAGTCTATGAAGCAAAGAGTAGTTTGGGGCAACAAAGCTGTGTGACCTTTGGTCAGTCTGCTGAGAAAACTGCTGAGATGACCAAAAGGAAGTAAAAAAAAGAAAAGCTGTGTGAGTTAGGAAGCCTAAAAACAAAGGAGAAAAAAAAAGGTAAGTGTGGATGCAGAGATAATTTGCAGTATGAGAACTCAAGAGGAAAAATATTGACATGGAAAGGTTTAAAAAACTAAAAATTAATGGAGAAGCAGAAGATGGCAACTCAGCAAGATCAAGGATCAAGGTCAATCTAAAAGCAAAGATTATTGACCTCTCCTCACCTGAGCAGCAAGTGCAATCTCATCATATTGGTAAGTATATAATGCTCATCTGGTAATATTAATCCTTACCTACAAGCTCACTAGTCCTTTTTATCTCAGCGTGCTTACCCATAAATAAATGCTCTGCACTCTTCAGTTGTTTAAATCTTGACCTTTATATTCACAGTAAAAGAACAAAAGGAATCAAAGTTTTCAAAGTGAATCAGATAAAAAGGGTTACAAATTTAATTATCTTTTTAAAAAAGACCAAAAACAAAAAGGAAAAAGACCTCCATAGAAAGAGGGGGAGGGCAGGAAAGTGAGAAAAGGTCACAGTATCACAAGCCTGGTAAGTCCTGAAGGTATTTTCATATACAACATACTACCAGGAGCCTTTACATCCACACTGATTGAATTATTATGAAATATGCCATCTCCTAGACTTATTGTGCTCATTCCATATAGGATCCATGCACAGAAATTTTCACTTGCAAAAATTATATGAACAGAAGATTGACATATAAATAGGCAAGAAGAAAGAGAGTTTTTATATTAGAAAATAATCACAGTGTTGCCATCAAACTCAAAGGGTGGCCTGGATGGTACTGAGTGGAAACTTTCTAATCAGCTTCAGCAGTAATGTCTATATTGCCTTTGACTTGCCTAGATTCAAGCTTCAATTTATCAAAACAAGTGCTGTGCATTAGCAATATGCATTCTGTAAGCTGCCTTTGCCCCCAGGCTGAAGGGAACAGAACACACTGCAGAGGACAGTCCTTTTACTGTGCTGCCCCACCAGCACAGTGTAAATTTCACATTTGGCTGACAACCTGTGCCATGTTCCCAACACAAGGCTCTCCAAATACATGCTCTTAAGAGGGGCTGCAGCTCATCATTACAATGTCTGTGCTGAATTTGTTTGCAGGAGCTTTGTACCAGCTGCTAGTGAGTGATCAGAAGCCCTTCATTAGAGAACTCAAGCCTGTTTTCTGTGCTGAGACCAATGGCAACAAAAGCCTCACATAACCTTCTGGCCATGGAAGGCACTATGTGCACTCCAGCAAAGGCATGTTTGTCCTTTAGTACATTTTACAGGAGACAGAAAAGTAAGAATTATCTTCCTGCCTTCTGCTCAGTGTCACCTATGAAATCTGCAACTCTGGCACATAATGTTTAAAATCCTCTTCTAGTTCGTAAGAAGACATCCTCCACTGCCTAAATTTTGGTATTTTATTGAGACTAGTATGGAAAAATGCATCACTATGTCACAGAAATAGGCATAGTCATGCAGCACATCTTCCATCCCTGCACATTTATGTCAAAGATGATGCTATTCATTCCCCAGCTGGCTGTCAAAAGGTGTTCACCTTACAATCCACTGCCCACTGAAGGCATCTATTCAAAACTATCATGGTATTCATGCCAGCATCTTCAAGCTTACAGTCCTTGCTGTTAGCCTCACAAGAGGAGAGTTTTAACCACAGGTAATGTGTCTGCTCCTGCCATTGCTGGCCTCCAAACTTTACTGATTTTCAGGCAGGTGCTGACTCTCTATATGGGGGTAGGAAAGGTGTGCATGTTTAGCTGGCTGCCTCTGCTGGAGTCAATTTCACATTATCACTTGGAGACTAAAATCTTGACAAATACCACATATTTTTCGTACACATTCATCTGTCAAAACTGAGGTGGTGCCTAGTTCCTCCCTATTTTTCAGCTTGGGAAGTATAGTCTGTAGTAACCGTGTGACTCAGCTTCAGCACAATTTGTGGTCTGTAGGGGTAAAGTGGAAGTGTGACATCCACCATAGTTTGAAGCTCTTTTGTGATCCAATTTATTCAAGTTATAACTCATGGGAAGTACTCAACAATCTGGTACTAAATAACTTGTCTGTCTTTTTGGAGCTCAGAGCTTTATCTAATCTATGCCAGATGAATTAGCCCACACTGGGCACACAACTTTTCTGACAGATAATGCTCTGAAATGAATCTGCTAAATACCAGGAGGAATAAGACAGTCTTATGCAAGCTTTGTACAACCTCTCTAAATTATAGATAACATATGGGTTCAGAAATCATGCATTTTTCCTCTTCTGACACCCAAATATATACATCTTCCAACTCAGAGAGCTAACAGCAGATGTTTCACCTAACCAAGATAACTATTTGTATACCCAAGTAATGGAATGGATGTAAAACTGACTACACATAAATACCCAGTACTTAAAAATTAGCCCCATTTCAATACTGGCACTTCTAAGCAGTGGTCTAAAATATCTGGATTAATACAGAGGAAGGAAATAGCATTTGGGCTTAAAATTAACATTGGCCTAAACTCACCATCTCTGTAAATGCTTGCATTCCCAGAATCTCATACACATGCAAACAAATTCAGAATTAAAGCATCAAAAAATGCTTTCTGTGGAGTTGCTTAAGTTGCTGCAGATTTTATGAAAAGAGTCCAATATATACACAAGTATTAGGGAAATGTGAACTTGACTTACACACAGGTAAACCTGTCTCAATATACATAGGGGGAAAAAAATTGTTCTCTAAAGTACAGATGCCATCTATAATTAATATCTTTTAAATTATACCATCTTCTTCAGAAGCATTAATTATGAACCAAAACATATAATTATAAAAATCAGTTGGCACTAATCTCTAAGAGCGAGCATGAGTTTCAAAATTCATACCAGCTACAAAAATTTTCCTTTTTATCAATAATAAAACTAATTTTAAAAATTCCAACTCTCACACATTTTGATATATTGTGTAGGTCTTAGTTTGCAAAGATGTGAAATACATTATACATCCAAAATGTATGTCTGATCTATATTAATAATGAAATACAATCAGAAATAGGGCCAAACAGGGAATACAATATAATAAAGAGCAATTGCTTTTGTACCAAAAAATTGCTTTTTTCCCACACTTAGAAATGAAAAAAGAACTTGTAATCACCTTACCTCTAAATTTGAAGGAATAGCATCATTTTCTCCTACTTGCAATAAACTATCAGGCTCTTACAAAAACATCAAAATAATGTTCATAGTCAAAGAGGGGAAGTTTTCCAAGTCATGTGAGCAGTCTCTGTCACTAGATGTGGCAAAAAAATTAAATTAGGAATATTAACCACTTTTTTTAAGTTTGAAATCTGTGACTTTAAGATTCTAACTTTAAAAAAAAAACATATCTCCCCCAGTTATGTCCACATCAATTAGTTTAGTGCTGTACTATCACAAAGGTGTTTTCAAACCCTTTACATTATTAATTTATTTTTTTTTCTGTAGATCTCAGTGCTGTTCTGGAGAGAAATTTCTAGCAGGTACCTAAGTGTTTTCCTGAGTACAAAAGAACTATTAGAAATGTTCAGGTTTTATAAATAAAAGAAAGAAAGACAGACAATCTCTAAGTTCTCTTGTGGGGACAGGCTCATAACTGTCACTAATCTGAATGCTCAAAACCAGGGGGAAAATCTCACAGTATGCCCCTGAATTTTCAAATTGGTAAAACAGAAGTTGCTGTCTCATATAGATCGAATTGGAAAATATTTTTTCCTAAAATATATTAATATTCTAGACATTCTGACCAACTGTGATTTACTTTTTAGGTATAAAGTACCACAACCTAGTAACTGAGGGAGGAAGCAAATGAATGCTATACATTATGTGCCTTCTGAAAACTGGGATCTGTTACCATTCATTACCACTCTGAGTAACAGCTGTCCTGTTTCCAGTTGTAGGCAGAGAAAAACAGATGCCTCATATGACAGAAATGGCTGGAAAAGTGGGTGGCTGCCTTTTGCTTTTGCTCCATGGTCCAGGATGGGGAAGCTCAGCAACACTCGTTACTCAGAGAAGCAGAAGCTTTCTCTTCCACATCCTTCCTCTGGGAGGGAAATAGCAGCAGGGAAGACTGGTGCCCTTCCATGGAAGAAACATCACAAAGGCTGGCTCATCCTTCACCCCAGGCAGAGACAGTTTCCTGTGTGGCAGCCTTGCCTGGAGCCATTTCCAAAAAGGAAGATCTCTTCAGCAGGCTGATTTCTGACCTCTGAGAGTTAGGGACAGATAATGGGACTGTTGAAGCTGAGCGTTAGGAAGGGGAATAGGATGTCTAAACTATATGAAAGACAACTCCAAATCAAATTTGTAGCTAGTACAAGAGAGGCATAACTGTGTTTATTGAGGCTCTATCAATTTACATCGCCCCACTTTAAGGTTCTTTGTATATCCAATAAAGATGAACAGAGTAATTTCCAAAGTTTTCCATGTTTGTTCAGATGCTTTCAAATTTATAAGGCAATTATCAAACTGATGCAATGCTTATGTCTTAATTAGTAGTAAAATGTATTTTAATGGTTCCCTTTCAGTCAGGTTTTTAAATGACTAAAACAGAAGTCAGGGTCCTGTTAAGCAGAAGGATAAGAAGATTCAATGCACATTTTTTATCAGACACTACTTTCCAGTCCACAGGATAACCCTGAATCTTCTGACAAAGCCAAATGTTTCACAGTGAAACTGATGGAGCTTCAAAGACCCTCCACAGATGGGTCTCTCCAATCTGCCATCAGCCTGCTCTCCAACTGGGTGTTCAACCTCTCTTCATTGGCAAGCCTGAAGGCATTTTGACTGTTATAGCACTTGGTGAATCTTTAAAAAAACAGCTGGGACTCCAGAAACAGAACACATTAATTCCCGGCACATTTACACATGAAAAATCTCTAGGTGTAAGAGAGTCAAATACTTCTGACAGTCCATCTCCCCTGACTCAAAGCCTTAGCCAGATCATGTTTTATTGGGATATAAAAGAGCATATTACTGGAGAAGAAGAGATGTTGTAACATGAAGCAAACTTGTTGCTTGAAAACTATGCAGTGGCATTTATTTTGCCACTTCATGAAAGAAAAGTGAGAGGAATTGTGGGGGGAAAAAACCTTTTTCAGCAGGAAGGAGTAGTTCTATCTCAACATGAATGGGAAATAAAAGCAACTCTGCCCAAGATTTCTGTTTTACTTGGCTCTGAGGACAGTGATATGGGGGAGTCCAGAGAGAAAAATAACAACTGCCACACTCTCTGCCCTGCTTGTCTGTGTGTTACAAGATTTCAGACATTGAATCATCTGTCCCTCAAACTCACAGCGTTAGATGGAGGAAAACACAAAGACAACATTTATTATACTAGAACCAGCAGCAGTTTTCAAGGCATCACAGGAGTAACAAGAAGGCTGGAAGCAGGCAAAATGTTGTGAGGGGACCCAGCCAGGCCCAAAGTGGTGAAAGGGATATTCCATACAACGTAATGTCATGCTTGGCAGTAGAACTGGGGTAGTGGGAGAGGAAAGGGAAAGGCAAGCTGGCTTTCAAAAACAACCATCACTCAGGGACTGGCTGGGTATCACTCTGCTTGTGCAAAGTGGTAAATGATTGCTTTTGCATCACTTGCTGGGTGTTTCCCCCCTTTTTCCTTCACTTAAACTGTCCTTATCCCAGCTCATGAGTTTTATGAGTTTTGCTCTTCCTAGCCTTTCCCCTGTCCTGCTGGGGTAGGTGTGGATGGGGTCGATGAGCAGGCACTGTGTGGTCGCTGGCTGGGGTTAACCCACCACACATTACCTTCTAAAAAATATTGCCCTCACTTCAAGAATGAGGTTCCATCTCAGAAAATACATTCAAGCTCTTACAAAGACCTCACTAGAGTATTTATCTCAATATTTTCACCTCTATAACTCTCATTGCACAGAAGAGAAATATATTATGCCTCAAATAATGGCACACAATTTTTAATTTGTAATTTGATTACACTTCCTTTTTAAAATAATTTCAGACCTATACCAATTATTATAAGATCAATTTCTTCCTATAAACAGGGTTAAATAGCTGACTCCCATTTAAACCTTGGGAAAAAATTGCTGGAGTCTCAGAAACAGTACCTCAGGGAGAATATATTACCACAGTGGCAAAGCAGAAAACAGCACTAGCTATTGCCTAGCATTCCACAGACCTCAGCTTCATTAAATAACGTAGCAAAGAAGAATCTTCTTTTTTACAGGAAATTACTTGTCCTCCTGTAGGATTATTTTTTATTATTAGAAGTGAACATAACATCTGAAATTCACATGTATTCACATGGTTAAGCAGGTAATTTCTTATTGATCAAATAAATCTATTTAAGAATGTGACTTACTCTGTGTGGGGTTTCACAGTAATCATTCTTAGCATAAATATCCATCATGATCTAGCATCTCACTGGTATTTGTTAAAAATAATATTTGCATAAGAGTAAATGTAAAATTTTGTTTCAATTTGCCACAAATTAAAGTGGATGATTTGCAATAACTTAATATTCTTGCTTTGCCCCTAGCTTTTCCTTCCTGTCTTTCCAAATTATCAAAATTTCTGCCCAAAAGGTACCTGTTCTTGCAAGTTCCCTGACTTTGATCTGTAAGAATTTTCCAGACTATGGACTGAAAAATGAGATAAGGATTACACTGTAAAAATAATCTTGCAGAAAAAGCCCAACTATACCAGAGTAAACCATTTTCAAACAGTTATTCTCATGCAGAAGTCTGAATTTTCATCACTGGATTTTCACCACAGTCTAATTTACTTAAGAGAAGCTCTCCAAGCCAGTTCTCAATTATGATCCAGTTTTATAAATTCACTCCCATTTTTCCACCATTCTTATAAGGAGGTCAAGGGCTTTTTTGTAAACACCTCTCACCTTCCCCACACTCACCAAGATAAACACAAATGAGCTCGTTGCTTATGGCCTGTAAAATCCATATTATCTCCCTTTTTATTGGTGTATGTCTTTTCATTGCTACCTGATCCTATTATTTATGAGGGAGTCCTCTGATATAAACCCTGACATCACACAAGTTTCTTCATGCAAGAAGATACCCAGGAAATTAAGATCACTGAGAATATGTAGATAAATAAGCTGCTTTTCAAAACTAAGTTGTAATCAAGCCAGTATTGAACATCCATTTTTGCAATAGATGCAAAAAAAAAAATTACCTGATTTAAACAAAAAAACAGTCGGAATGTATGAGAGAATGATTCATAATTAGGAAAAATCATAATTAAAAAAGAGGGTCACAAGCTTTTACTTTCTTCCCCAAAAATTGAGCAATTTTAATGTTTTCACAAATTTTTTTCCTCTGCCCTGAGAAGTAGTGAGCACAATTTGTCTCTTCCTGCAGTGCTTGTTTATGTAAAGGAAGAAATTGAAGACTCTGTCCTTGAACATTTTAATGGAATTTATATCATATCAAGAGGTTTTTTGCTGACTGTCTTTTTTTAATGCAAAATGAACAATGGGTTGCTGAAAATATAATTATTATTGGTTGTAATTGTGCAATTCTACAGCATGGAAAACCCATGACAAAGATTTCAATAAGCTTTGTCTGTACTAGAAATGCAGCTATGCTGCCTAGGAAATAAGCCAAATGTAAATAAACCCTTCATGGTAATTTGACAAGGCTATATAATCAATTTCAATACATAAAGTAATACCATCTACTCCTATAAAGATTCTTCATCTAAATGCATCTTATTTTGACAGTCATAATGTTTACTTACTCCATTTTTCTAATGCTTACTCTTTATATGACTCAGGGATAAGTACTGGAAAGGTCTAGGTAAAAATGAGCCCTGCTTTTAAGAGAATATTCATTTTCCCATAACCATGATTTATTTTTTAAGTTATCTTTGAAAATGCAGCCCAGACCTCCTTCCTGCTTTGGCCATTTCCATGTCAGCTTCCCACTGTTACATATCAGCATGCCCAGACACAGAAGCATTGGAGTGACTGACAGGAGGAGCCACCATTCTGAAAAACATTGATTCAAGACAACAGGGAGCCATAAGGTAGGTCAAGATAGAAAGAAAAGTGTTGAAAAAGAGATTTGATAAATATTCAGATTTTCACAGTCTGTGATGCTTGAAAAGACAAATACCTATATTTTTGTTAGTAGCTAAATCTCTGCAAAACGACAAGAAGTAGCTCAAAAGCCCCTTTAAATCCATCTCCAGTTGCCATCAGATATTTGGTGAAGGTTTTTTAAAGTCTTTCTTAAGATTAGGTAAGATTTAGTGCTCTGACAGTCTTATTAGAAACTAAGTGTTCACAGAATCATGCAGAATTGCAGAACAAGAAAACAGAGCTTAATATCTTAAATTAGTCTATCTTCATCAGACACAATTCATTCACTTTGGCATAAATGATTTTTGGCCGGAAATTAGAAGGATTTCCAAGTTCTCTTCACCTTAACTCAATTTTTACCTAAGTTAATTGCAAATTTCTCATTATCTGTAATAGCTGTGAATTTAACTACACGTAAACCAAAAAAATCTACTCTGCTTTCTAAAACAAAAGTACTTATTTTTGAGAATGGTTCTGTAAATAAAAAGCCCAATGTGAATCATATTATTTCATTTTATATATAATTCATCATTGCTGTGAACATATATAATTCTGGGCCTGCTCAGGTATTTTTTATTGAATCCTTTACTTTGATTTTAAAGACTGGATCCTTCTTTCTAGTGAATCAACAGGAATTTTGGCTGAGTTACTGTTTCCATTGCATCAATTAAAGCTTAGCTAGTAAAAATGTATATTCCAAGGTCCTTTTAAAATTCAATTGTAAAGACCAAAGATCTTGGCATAAAGACAATAAAATCAGGATGACAAACAGGAAACCCTGGTTAATAGCACTAATTAAACAGTAAAGAAAGCAGTTACTATAACTTTCTAAGCATAGGAATCATTGTTTGTGACTATACAACCATTAGGCAAAAAAAAAGCGCATCACAAAAATCAGCTTAAATCCCTGTAGAGAATTCAGTACAACATTGTGGTTATTTAGTTTATTTCTATATTAATTTGTTCTTCTTACTGTAAATTTACACTTTTAAAAATCATTTCGGTTATCATCTTGTTTTGTCATATTCCAGTGAAGTGCTAGTCAAGTTGATACATAATAATCAGAATTTTCTTGATTCTTACTTCAGCACTCTCTTCTTACCTAAAGATTTTTTTTCATCTTTATTCACATTCTGTATATGCCAAAAGGCTTTGCTTTACTGCTCCAGCTACTTCACGACAAAACCAACAAAACAGCCACTTAAGAGATTTATTTGACAACAAATTCTTATCTATGCAGTCCGTGAGAAGCCAAATCCTAGTCCTGAACATCCTTGAACTAAGAGAAACTTTGTCTGGTACATTCTCTCCACATTTCCTTTCTTTAACTGTGCTGGTTTAGCACGGAGGGAGGTGGCCTGAGAGGAGGAGCACAAAGCACAGACACACAGAGACGCTGTTTCCTCTGTCGGAGCTTCCTCTCTGGGCTGCGGGGCCAATCGCAGGGCTGATTTGGTGGTTGACAGTCCAGGTAACCAATTAAAGAGTTATTTCGCTTTCATAAATTACACCAGTAAAGTTAATCGGTCCCTTTTCACTTCCATCTGTGACCCAGGTAATAACCAGCCCTGGCCTGGCCCGGCCCCCCTCCCCGTGCAGCCTGGCCGGGCAGGGGTGGGGGAGCCACCGAGGCCCCCCTCCCCGTTTTTTGGCTGGGGGCCCTGATGGCCAGGGGAAAGGGAAACCTTTGCTGGGGTCCTGGTGCCTCCCCAGTGTGGCCACAGCTCAGCCAAGGCTCTGCCACCGTTTTGAAAGCAGCTAGAGGGAGGAGAAGCCCCCCCAGCTGCCCACACCGAGTGGGAAGTGCAGCTGGACTTTGCGGTTTTATCTCCTCTGCACGCAGCCTGTGCGGCCCAAGAAGCCCTGGAACATTTTCCAGCATGGCCTGGCCCAGCTCCTTCACCTTCTGGG
>WBND01001034.1:125136-154031 GCA_013398595.1 Tychaedon coryphoeus | reverse complement strand
TTAAGATTGGCAAACCCAAATCAAACCAAGACATTAACCAAATTATTACTATTAGCTTTACAAGTCTTCTATTCTGAAATTTTCCAATGCTCAGTCACACAATCTTATTGCCTCAAAACATCCTGCAGTACCTCATCAGCATGAAGAATGAAGAAATTAAGGCACACATTCTTTATCTTCCTCAAGAACTCTCCCCCTCTACCTTGATTCTTACCCAAACAGTCCATTATTCAGAGAAGGCTGGAATAACACAGTGGGAAATCCACATTCAGGCACCCACTTCTGCCAGAAACAGCAGGCATCCATACTGCTCAGGGAATGAGGATGTGGAGATGCTCCTGCTGGCAGTACACGAGCTGATGGCTCACCTGGAAGTGGCCTGTGGTGCTCAGTGCAGTGTGATGCTCACACTGCTCTTCCAGCCTGAGGGAATTACACAGGGACCACTGGTGTGAGGCAAGCCCCTCTGCCCACACTGTTCTCTTCACTCTGATTGAGACAGAGATTTACTGGAGTACCAGAAGGGTAAGAAGTCAGCCTACTTCGTGAAGTAATCTTAGAAAAGAACAGGATTATCTTACCTCTCAGCATTCACTGAGACAAGAAGCTCCTCTCAAGCAGAGATTCAGGTTTATGTCCTTGCTTTCATTTTGGCAGAGCAAGGACTTGAATCACTCTCTTCCACTACCCAGGTAGGTTCCTTTACTGCCAGTTCACAAGTTATTATCTACTGCCTCACTAACTATGCTTTTGTGCACAGAAACTTACTCATCAAAACACGTAAAATTCTATGAAGCAGTTTTGATGTAAGAGTTTCATCATGGCTTCATACATATATATGCACACACATATCCATTTATGGACATTCATACATTCATTCCTACAGGCTGGGTAAAAATATCAACATAGAGCTCACTAACCAACCCCTGGAAGTGTGAAAATTCATCATAATTTTAAACACTAGTGCTGGCAAGAAAAATCCTCAACAGACACCGTTAGAAAAGCCCCTGCTCAATTGTTGCTTATGGTTTACATCACGGAGCAAAGCCAGGAAAAATGGCAATTGTGATAAAAACTACTTTCCAAATAAAAGGTGAAAATTAAATACAAAAACATAGTCAAAAAACTAAACACAATTTTTGCACAAGCAAGTGGTTCCTATGTAAAATACCTATTTGTATACTAATGGTACTGCTCTTATAATAATTAATTTTCTATAAAAATATTCTTATGCATTTGCCCTTCACTACTTTTAAACACAAAATTTTACATGAAATATATTTGCCTATTGATATACATTGACTGTATATAAAATATATTTGGATGTACTTCAATATTTAAGCTATCAAACACTTTCCACAATGAAAGCATTGAAAACAAGCAAATACATTATTTTATAGTGAGGGAACAAATAAATTACAAAAAATTATTGCAACCAATCATTTGTATAATGTTTTTGCCACCTTTGTTTCAAGAAACACTTTCAATAAGTGAGCTGTCAATAATAGCTGAGGTCAGACTTCCAACTGTGCTGATGCAACAAAACACTTAATCTGAAGTTTCAATTAATGGCAGAGATGGCTTAGCACGGGCAGTGTGCAGGTTCAGGAACAGGCACCAAGACAAAGGAGACCTGCTACAGAAATAGGCAGAAGTAGGCAGATGCATGTGGGGATGCTGAGAGCACTTTGGGGAACAGGGATATTAAACTACCTGTCATAAAAGCAGAGAAAGTAAAGCATAACAGAAGTCAGCCAAATTTTCTCTCCTCCCTCTTCCTATCTACACAAAAACTCAGTAGGGGACAGAAAATAGTATCTCATTGTCAGCATTTACAATCAGACTACAATGCAATTTTTCTTTCTGGCACTTGGAATATATCTCTGTTCACTAACCACTCCACTCTTAACATGTCTAATTAAGTGAAAAACTAATATGAGAACATAGGAGAGTATTTTTTCCATAAGCCTAGACAGAATTTTCAAGTTTAAAATTATAAAACTGAATCCTATTATTAAAAAAATTATTCAAGTTTTTTATACCTGTAACTCAGTGATACATACTCTATTTCCTCCGGAAATACATAGCTTGATTCTACATTTTGCTCCATATTTATAAGAAAAGTTAGCAGTTGTAGAAAATAGTTCAAAAGCCAGAGAAGGAGGAAAGGATGCTGGTGGGAGTAAAGACTTGGCTACATTACTTTCAGTTTTGTTTATCTGGTTAGATGACAGTGTGAGAATATTTCACAGTTCCCCGGAGGAAAAATATGTTACAGAAATGGGAATTCAGCATCTTTCAGGAGTTGCTGGAGACTGGCCACATTATAAGAAATTCTGGCTCAGACCTTTAGCAGTTGTAATAACATTCTTGATCCTCTTGTAAGCAGCAGATGTTAAATATCTCAATTTTCAATATTAAAATTAATCTTATTACACCATTATCTGACTCAGAGGATAATCACAATCTTGCAATGTAATTCTACATTAGAAGACTACATCTTCTCTTTTACTATGTTATGTTTAAATACAAGGTAATTAAATCATAGATATTTATTTCAGAAAATCTGTTTAGTAGACATGGAAGTTACAACATACCAAGACAGCTCTATGAATCTACCTCAACACAAAAAAGTATTAAAAACAGTGCACAATGAATGTGTCTTCTGATCTCTTAGGCTGAGATGATGACATTCTAAAGATCCACAGCTCTTTTAAATGGTTGAAATGTCATAATAATATCTTGTGCTACACTCAGCCTTCTTTGAGTCATGTGCATGACTGTGTCACCAGAGCCCATGCCCTTCCTTCCAACACAGACTATTCTATGATACTGTGATTAATTCGGGTATCTTGTCAATTCCTACTGAAACATAAGAGACATAGAGCTTTAACTGAGATATAAATTGCTTACCTCTTCTTTAATTTTTTATTATTTTATTATTTTATTTATTTTTTCTGCTTTATTGAAGACTGAGGGTGAAATAAAAAAATAGGAACTTTCTTATACATCACAAATACAGCTTAAAATATTCTCAATACCTTAAAAGTGTTACCTCGCATGTGTCAAATGCGAATGTAGCAATGTCTTTTTGAACATTGGTTTGGTCAGAAATGGTCTCTGCCTGGATGCTACATATTTCCAAGATGAAAAGAAAAGTATTAAATTAGAGTATGATTAGAACCTATTAAAAAAGAGGAAAATAATTAATTAATATTGATGATTTGCTAATAAACCCAAATCAAGTAAGGAAATCAGGCTAAGTGCTAGTTTGCGAATGTAAGCACAATTCCACCCACAAATTTCATTTTGGCTAGGCAGCAATTTCATCTGGAAAAATATTCCATTGCACAAACTTTTAGCAGAATGCATAGAGAAATATGGAAGACTGTTCGTGTGTCATGCTCTGTTATTAAACACTGCCAACTATGTGCTCAAGACTGTGAATCAAAACTCTCTTAATCTCTTCTTCTTTACCAAAATGTAACATATAAAACTAGCAGGGAGATAACCACTTTGGGTATCAGTTTTCTCTCCTTGCAATTAGGTTATATTTTCACCAGAAAAGCTAGAAATTTACATGATTTAGTGAAGTAGGGATTCCAGTCGAAAATGTCAGTTGCAGCAGCTGGAGCTCTGGAATTACTGCAAGACTGTCAACTAAAAGCTGAGATTTTGTTAGTTGTTTGAGAGGTGGGTTTTTTGTTTATACTCATTTTTAGAGAAAATTTTGAGCAAAAAGTAACAATACAGATATCAAAAGTTGGATGACAGCTGCCTGCCAAACAAAAAAACATGTTTTGTTGGCATTGAATTGTTTCCTTACAAAGAAAAAATTACAACAATTGATCAACACTGTGGAATAGGATTGGCTTGGGAGAATTGTGGGATTTTGGTTTGTTTGCATGATAGCACAAGCCTGGTGGACCCAGAGAAACATATCAAAGAATACATACAGCAAGTTTTCTTTCTAACTTCCTTCCCTTTAGGTTAGAAACTAATTTTACAAATATTGTGTAGTATTTCATGCAGCTTCCAGCATAAAATCATCTTTTCTCAAGATTGAGGTGATTGATGAGAAAAGTTTAGGTACTTGACCTCAACTTTTTTTTTCAAAAGTCTGCAAGATTTAGTGTAAAATTCAGATAGACTTTGTGTCTGCAGTTGGTAATTCATCAGATTGTATTTTCTGTCCATACAGACCAAGACATAATTGTCACTACTAAAATGAGACAGAGCAAATAATACTAGAAAAGAGCACCCAGGCAATGGAGAAATGAGATGTTTGGTCTACCTTCTTCTTTTGATCAGAGCAAGTTTTGACCCCTTTTGGCATCAAAAAGCTTCTCTAAGCAGCTCTGTTTCACTCCTGAAGGAGTACTAAAGAATAAACCTGTACTATCCAGATAGAAAAATCATTATAAAAAGTGGACTACTAATGAGTCAGGACAAACAAGCCAGAATAGCCTAAAAGAGAGCCTTGAAATTAATAGTTTCATTGGAAATTAGTTTCACTATATCACATGATACACAAAGTTATGAAGGCCATACTACTGATGAAAAAATACAACAGAGCAAAGATTTGTTACCTATTCTTTTACAACTATCTCATCTGCAGTATAAGAATTATCCCAACTAAGGACTTGCCTTTATCCAGCTTCTGATGATAAAATAATTTTTTCACAGGCTAAAATCACAAAATCAGCTTCCTTTCTCTAAAATATTTGACCATCACTGTGGCTTCCCAGTTCCTCCTCCCTAAAGATACTCTAGGGAAAGTGCTTGGCCTATCACCAACTCAACATCAGATGAGTGTGTCAGAAAAGGCCTACAGAAGACTTCATTTGTACTTCCTCACTCCAGAATAAATAGTTACTTCCCAACACATAATTGACAATACTATTCAGTAGCAAATCTGGCCCTTCCAAGAGTGCTTATATTCCAGAGGCATTCCTGATTATTTCACTTTTCCCTTTTACCACTAAGACTTATACAAATATTTCCTAGTTTGGGAACTTTCTTTTTTCTACAACATTTTTGATTAAAAAAGGATTTGACTTTTTGACCAAAAGAAGTGCCTTGTACTTCCATAATTTTTGAAACGTTTTTCAGAAAAATAATTTCAATCGATTAACATTATCAGCACAACAATTAACTACTATTTTATTTCAATCATCACATTTCTAATGTGCTCTCCATGTCCTCAGAAATACCATTCTACAGCATTTTTTCAGCCTACAGGTCTTAAATTCTATTTTCCTTTTACATGGTTCTGTGATGACAATTCTCATGCAGTCTTTTTTTATTATTATTATCAATGCTTTTTCTTATTCAGAAGCGAAAGAAGATTTAATGCAATTAATGACACTATAAAAAATCATCATCAAACCATAGTTCAGCAGAAAAAAATGAATTCAGATTTTGGAAGGATGCTAAAGTATGTTGCTTTACCTATTCAAACTACAGAGCTAGTAAAACCATGATATAAAAACAGGCAAAAAAAGAAAATATTACAGGTGATCCATCTTCAGGTTACTCTGAATTTTACTGTATTTTAGTGATCAATTCTATTTAGAAATGCCCAAGTTTTAAAACTTAGGGGTCTATACTATCTAAATATTAACTCAGTGCCACAGACTCTAGGTGAGTGATTTACTAATTTTTCAAGTTCACTGCAACATCCTTGTGAATCAATGATACTCCATTACAGATCCAGGTACATTCTTTAAATAATTTTACAACATCTGCAGAGCACAAGGAACTGTCTCCTATTGAAAATCATTGGGAATTAGGTTGCCAGACTAACTCTGTTACACATTCCCAGACACAAACATTTAGCCTTTGGGCTATAATTTAACGAACATTTAATGCTCTTTAACATACATAGTCCTATTTTAAAATTTAATATTTTTTTTGTCAGGATAAATGGTTGAACTGAAAAGTGTGATCCAAATAAAGCAATATATGAAATACAGGATTTAAAATTCAAATAGAAATACTCTGGACTTCTAGAATAAACAAGTTTCAAATCAGTTTTACTTATCTAGAGGGAAAAAAGAAGGATTTATTAATGCATTGTTTTACAGTTAATTTAAAAGCCATAGGGCAGAAAAACTTAGAATTCAGAGATATAAAACCAAGCCTGAAATAAAAAAAAAAAAATCTTTGGAAATTTCCAAATTCTCTGCAGTTAAGCATGTATTTTCACTAGACATGTTGTGGCAATATCTATAGAAATGTACAAAGGGTGGAGTTAAAAAGACTTTCTTTGTAGTTACCAGGACAGAAAGGTTTTGATTAAATGCATATAAATTTGGAGCAGATGACCAGTTGCCTCTAATTTTTCCTAAAGCCCACAGAAAACTGAGATATCATTACAGTTTATGTATTATTCTAGACAGAACTAGTTTCAGGATTTAAATCTGAGCACAAAGCAAAGTTTCTGCCTGCATAATTCAACAGTCCAGACACCTGTTGTCTTGGTTTGAAGAACAAGTGTCTGCCAATAAAGGCAGAAGCTTCTCTTTGAAATGGAGAATGTAAAATCCCTTCCTCCAAATTATTATTATAATTTTTAAATTAAGGGGCTCTCAGGCAAAGATATGAGAATTAGGAATAACTGTTCATTACTGGGAAAATTAAAATAGAAATACAGTATTACAAAGAACAATCCCAACCCTGACAGAGTCAGAATACAACCTGACACCCCGTCAGTCAGGGTGTTGGTAGCAGTCCCATTAAATGGTGGCTGCAGTCCCCTGCAGTGGCAGGTGTGGTTCAGCTGAAGCAGGCTCCTGTAAAAGGGTGCAGCCTTCCTCCAAAAGTCTAGGGATGATGTAGAAAGGTCTGATTTTCCTCTGGAATCCAGTGAAAAGACAGCACCTTGCCGTCCAAAATCTCAAGGAGAGGCTTGGTTCCTCCCCCTGGCTGGAGCATCTCCCAATGGGATGATGTAATTTTATCAATCATACTGGGACTTAATGGCCCATCAGCAGATGATATCTTCCTGGAGGGAGGATGGGTAGTGGAAAAGATAAAGATGATTTCCCCATCTTGTCTTAAAGATGGCCCATTAGCAGTTACTGTGTGCCACAGAGATAAGGAAATCACTGCCCCACCCGGCTTCAACAGATGGTGATAGAATACACATTTCTGGCCACATCAACCCAGCACACACGTTAATGCTAAGCAGATTTCTATACACAAGTGTCTCCAGTCTACATGCGTTGAAACACTCTGTGAAGTCCATTTTCAGGCTCTTTTGACTTCTCAAACCTTAGATTGCAAAAGAATGGGGGGGTTGGGGGGAGGTATGTAACATGTACCAGATTTCCAGAGCAAGCAATTTCTGTGATGAGTATTCCCTAGCTATATGCCCCAAACTCTGTGTTCCCTTTCCATCTAAACTATGAGAAGTTGAAACTGTGCATTTTTAATTTGCAGCTGGAGGACTTCAATCTTTACTGAAAAGATGTCTCTTGGTTCAATTAATTACATTACAATCATAACAAAATAATTTGCAGTCTAAATGTTCTACAGTTTTCACAGAGGACTATATTTGGGCTCTTCCCCTCTCTGGAATAATACTATACCACAGAAACTGTTGGACACTTAAATCTGCTACAGCATATTTAATACATTTTCTAAACAGTATTAGAGAAACGATACAATTCTTCATGAACAAGGATTTTTTCTCAACTTAAAACCAAAAACCACTGGTTGTTAAACTAGTTACTGAAATAGGACACCACTCACACATCTAATGGTAGCAAAAGAAAAGTCAGAAATTTTTTACATTGGCTAGTTCCTTCCTTCTGGCTGATAAATATGTAAAAGTACCTAAAAAATAGGAAAAAATGTGATTGGGATGCAGCAATTTGTAAGCAGAATTTGTGTTGTATCCCAAACATTTCCAATGCACTGCAAATGTAATATTAAGCTGTTCTGCATGTGTGCACAATGTCTGCTTCTCTAATACCATATGTAGAAGAAATGAGAGCATTTTCAAAGATAGAGGAGACTTCTTGTAGTTAATACTACGGCTCATGTTGCTCTGTTTAATTTTTCTGCTTTTCAATGGACAAAGTTGTTAATAACATTTCCCGACCTAGCAGGTAAACTCTGCAGTAGCAGATCCATATCTACACAGAAAATTGCACTCATATCTTCAAGCTAGAGAACATCACATGAAATACTGTGCTGCAATATTGAGGGTGCCTGAAAATTGGGTTCCTCTGCAAGGAAGGATTAAGTTCTGCAATAAAATTTCAGAAGCTGTCATAAAGATGAATATTTTTGAAATCTAATTTATTTTCTCTTAATCTTTTAGGATTCCAATTTTAAGATGAGTGAATAAATACAAACAAATGATGACTCATCTTTAATTGTGATGCAGCTTATCCACCTGGCATGTTTCATAGACACCTTTGGCTCTGCTGGCTGAGATCAGCACATATTAACTGTCTGGTACAGAATGAGAATAATTTTCCTCCAAAGATGTATGTCTTATAATTTACAAGAGAATGAAAACAGTTATAAGCTATGAAAAGCCTATTTAAGGAGAAAATATTTTTGAGAAATATTCTGTTTAAAGCCAACCTACTAATCAATTTCTTCCAGAGGAGACCAATAGGGAGTTATCTTGAAAGCTGCTACTTGGCAAAAGCCTGCTGAGCTGCACTGAAAGAATTACACAGATGTACTAACATTGCACATACCTTGGAAAAGAAATACCTAATTTTGAGAGGATCCTGCAGTAAAAAGTCTCCTACGGGGCTAAAAAGCTAAAACACAGCTAGAGTTGACTACAAAGAAAACAGTAGCATCTTTAAAGCTGCAGTCAGGAATGGATATTGTTTTATGACACCAGTTTCTGCCTGTTCACTTATTTGTATTCAATACACCTGTGAAACTCACTCTACATCAGTTTCACAGTATGCAACTGAAACAAGAAGACCTCACGGGGAAACTAGACAAACAATCCTCTCTCTGTTGATAGCATATTACTGCTGCATGCAAATACATCTGCACACAGACCAGCATGAAAAGATCCCAGTAAGAAAGTTATATCCCTGCTTCGCTTTGTACCTAAGTATATGTAGCTGAGAAATTTACTACTTGTCATAGTACATCTACATTTCCCTTAATATTATCCCGTTAAGTCTGTTTGAACCACTGGGGTTTTTTATGAAGGATTTTTCTTCCTCTTTGCTGTTGACCTTCAAATATTTATTGGTTATTTTCATTCTTCCCAGAACTATTGTGGGAAGGCCATACAAGGTGCCTTCAAAGTATGCAAGGTCAGGAAATGTCAGCTGCATCATCATGTCCTGGAGTGATGCCAGCATTGTTTGGAACTCGTCAGATTTCTAGGCAGAAGGTCTCATTATTGATCCACTTTTTAATAGTTTAATCAATTACTCAGCATGATATAAAAATATTCTCCTGACATTTCTAAATTTCAACATTTAAATATGATTTTTTTTTAGGTGTTTGGGGGATGGAATGTGTAGATATAACTCTTATCTGATATGTAATATTAATGGACTTTTTTCTGGTTTATAATGGATGTCTCTCATGCATTTTAATAAACTTTTAATGGTTATAAAGGAACAGCTAAACTGCTTGCAGCAAAAACTACCCACATGGCACATCAAGTGAGATTTGTGGCTCTTTTCACCTCTGCTTCCAGATTGCTGCTACACTAAATGTTGTAAGTGATGAGTGAATTGTGGAGAACATCAGCAGAAAAACCTTTCTCCATGTGAGCTTCTTAGAAATATTTACTCAAAAATAGTTTTTTTCCAAAACACCAGTCCCTAAATAATTAATTGTAAATACTCTTGGCCCATGACAGAAGTGCCACATCTGGTTTACCATTATGCATTTTGAAAACAGTTTGTGACAAACCATTGTGGCAATTCTGTAGCTCATAAGGACTGTTATTCTAGGATAATTATCCAAATCCTTTTCACAGAATCATCAAGGCTAGAAGAGACCTGCAAGATCATCTAGTCCATTTATCAACCCAACACTACCGTAATCACCCCTAAATGATATCCTCAAGTGCCACATCCAGACAAATTTGAACACCTCCAGAGACAGTGATTCTACCACCTCCCTGGCAACTTATTCCAGCACCAAAACACTCTTTTAGTGAACATTTTTTTCTGATCTCTAATCTGAACTTCCTCTGATGCAACTTAAGGCCATGTCCTCTCATCTTTTCTCTTGAGACATGACAGTGGCAGAAGGGACCAGCCTCACCAGCTGACAACCAGCACCTCCATGTACTTCTCCATTTAACCATTTTCCAGCCACTCTTCCCCCAAGCCTGTAGCACTGCATGGGGTTATTGTGACCCAAGGCTATGACCTGGCACTTTGCCTTGTGGCTGGCAGCCAACTGGGTTTAGTACCATTCACCACCACTCTCTGGGCCTGGACAGTTTTTCACCAAGTGAACAGTGCACCCATCCAAGCCATGAGCCATCAGTTTCTCCAGGAGAATGCAGTGGGGGACAATGTTAAAGGCATTACTAAAGACAATAGACAGATGGCACGTGCAGCCTCTCATCTACTAAGCAGGTTACTTGATCATTGATCAGGTGGGTCAAGCAGGACTTGCCTTTCATAAGCCCATGTTGGCTGGGCCTGATAGCCTGGTTGTCCTGCACATGCCATGAATAACTTTAATCCAAGTTATCCATCAAGAATAAATAGCCCTAAGTAACTGAAATACTTCAAAAATGCTCAGAACAGTAACAGAGCTGGAGACCACTGAGTGAGAAAAACAGAACATCACAATAGCTACTCACTCTTCAACAAACCTAGTCTAACTACAGAAGGAAAGCACATTCAAGACAAAATTGAGAAATATCAAATCCAGTTCATGAGTAAATAGAAAAACTCTGGAAAACAGAAGATATAAGTAGAGGAACATTGAGATAAACAGCACCATCATGTAAGAAGGGAAATGCACAAATTACATATATATATATCTTGTTTGTTAGAACACTTACCAAAAAATTGAGATTTCAACCTTACTTCTTCCCTTCAGAATATCTTAACCACCATGTTAATTGACTGAAACACCTGGGTGCTTGCTTTTCAGTTTCTTCCTAAGATCTTATGGGTCTAAGTGTAAACCTTACACTTCAGTTGTGCTGTGCAGAAGTCCTGCACTGCAGGACAGCCATGGGAGAGTGACCAACCTGTGGGCACAGATCTTCTCTCAGCCTGTGCATCAGTGCATAAATTTCAGGGCTGAGGACTCATTTACTCCAGTGGAAAGAAATAGGTAATTTAATTCTTCTTTTGGCACAGAAACACATCAAGTTTTCTGTTTTTGAAATTCATCACACAGAAGAAACCAGTGCCTTTACATCCCCTTCATTGTCCAGCTTCCCTTTTTCCCAGTTTCCTTTGATGTTGCTATCATTGCTCAAACTGAATATTCATGTGCATATGAGTCTCAGTTCTGTTTTGATTCTCTGATTGCTTCACATTTTCACTATTTGACATGCTAAATCTGAAAACGTGGAGCTGCCATCCCAAAGTTACATTTCTTTTGTATAGACAAAATTTCCTCAATTAACAGAAAAGTATTTTTTTCTTGAGACCTTCTAGCCCCCTTGATCTCTGAGGAGCAGCTGGAATGCAATGGGGTTTATTTTCTGCTAAATTTCAATATCTTTAATGCAACAGCAGTTTTCTGTGTGCACTGCTTTTGAGTATCATTGGTAAGAGACTCACTTCAGTCAGCAGTCAAAGAAAGGTTTGGGCTGTCCTCCAGTCACAGAGGATGGCAGTCTTTAGAGAAGGAGCAGGTTTTTTTCTGGGAAGGTGGGGAGGGTGCTGATCCTTAGGGGAACCTGAAGCACTGGGACACTGCTGTGGGAGTGCTGGTTAATCTTCACTGCTTACCACTCCTAAGTCTTTTCTGAAAGGGAAGTGGTTTGAATTTAGATCAGGGAGTCAAAAAACCACCATCAGTCAGGAGGTAACCCTTGAGATTTGGGCCTTTTCAATTCAAGACAGTACAATTTGGAGGGGACAATATTGTGGGTTTCTTTTAGATAAATTAATGACTTGGGAAGGTTCTTAATTTTTTTCTGATTATAGGGGATGTGAGAATCTGTTCATGTTTCATGCAAACACACCTTGTCATGTAGTCAATCTTTTCAACTCTAGCATGAATCTAAAATACCTTTGCTGTCTTTTTATTGCTGTAACCACAAAGTCTGCTGAGCTGTGAGGCAGTGCACGTAGCTTAAGAACTCTGTAAACCAGTATAAAGCACAGTATGAACAATGCAAAAGCATTATAAGTTGTATAAATAACAGTTCAAAGCACAGTGCCAGAAGAAATCACATGAACAGTTATTTGGAAATCTGGTGAAAGACTGGAAAGCAACACTCATGAAAGCTGCAACGACAGAAACATTTCCACTTGGACTAGTCTGATGCCAGTTAATGTATTTCTGCAGGTATGTGCCTCTATAAATTATCTGCTGATATGCACTGGGTAACTGAATCTTTGTAACACAGGGTTTTTACTCCTTGCCCATTTGTGCACAAAGCCTTGATCTTCATTATGACAAATGTGGCTTTTGAGGGCATTTTTCCAAAGTTGCCCAGGCTGGACTCTTGTAGCATGAAAGGCATGGAAGAGTATTTTAACAGAAATCTGTGGGCAAGAGCTCAGATCCAAGTCATAGGGGCACAGCCAGTGTACCTTGCTCATGAAATATACAGCTACTTTGAAAACAGGAGGGGCAAGTAGCTTCTTTTGAAGGGAAGAGAGTGCTGTGGAAACAAGTTTGGAAATGTTTGTCAGGAAAAAATTCTAGCAGAAAGAAAAGGTGTTTGATTTTTAAAAGAAAGGTTTGAAACAGCTCAGGACATATTTGAGGCACAGAGCAGATTCAAAACTCCAGACCTCTAGGTGTGGGAGACATACAGTTCAGCTTGCTGAATGGATGAAACACTGTCTTATCTCTGAGTGAATGGTCTCTCAGCAGCTCTTCAGTTATGGGCCCTATGTGGTTTTGGTTAGGAGACACAAATAAGAGTGCATCCTTTGAAGATCCCAAAAGAGAAACTAAAAAGGATGGTAGCACTGAGCTGGGAACAGTGGTCTGGCATAGGTACCTTTTATGGCCCAGTAAAGTTAAACCTGATGCCTAAAATTGAAGGGGCTTTTAATATGAGAGAATTCTTGCAAGCAGGGAAATAAAACATTTTTATTTCCTTCTGGTGAGAAGGCAGAATTGGTGGTTTGTAAGAGCCAAATGCTGAGCAGGTAACCTGTAGGAAAGCTCTGATAGAAGCCTTGTGAAACTTTCTACTGTTGGGGCTTTTTTGGGGGAGGGATTATTATATCTATTTATAGACTTCTTTTTTAGAGGGGTAGGAGACAACAGGAGCCCAAAATAGCAACAGTTAAGTAGGGGCACATGAGAAGCCACAGCAGAGCTTACAGAGCTGTACCACTCCTGTAGAACAGAGCTGACTTCAAGGCCATACAGTAAATTAAATCCTTGAAAAAGTGGCAGGGGAAACTGTAAATAAGGTTCCTCCCAGCAGCAGATATGCTTGAGTGGGGCTGAGCTCTGGCTTCATTGGTCAGGGCAGAGAGCAGAGGCATGTCTCCAGCCCAGCAAAAGCCTCGCAGAGACAGATGACGTATTAGAAGTCAAGAGTGGGCGTGGAGGACCTGTGCCATAGTGCAGATCCTGAGCAAGAAAGAGCAGGGAAGAGTGTGAAGGAAGTACCAGTCACTGACCACATCTGCACTAAAAGCCTAGGTCTAAACATTGATGATCCAGTGCCAGAAACATCCTGTCAGACAGCAGGCTGGCTGTCACTCACCTCTGGTAATGGCACCTCATCCCTTCCTCACTCCCTTCCACCATGAACTAAGCCAAATGGCAAAGCAAACAAAACAGCTGACAGACTTATAGTCTGTTTAGGAACTTGGAAAGCTTTACTGTCCCTTACCCAAGGGTTAATCAAGGTGTCAGATACTACTTGTCTTTTGTATCTCTAGTACCAAAGCTGAAAGGCAATAGAAGCCAGAAATAAATATAATCTACAGTAATAGCATTTAAGTTTCAATACATTAAAATGTTAGTATCCTAAATATATTTGCTGATGAGTTGAGAGCTAGATTTATAACCTACTACTGAGCACTTTTTCTTGCCTCAACAGCACAAGATCAGATATTTTATTACCAAATCCCACATATACTATTCATAAATACAGGTGTCCTAATAAAATGTGGATAAAAAAATTCATACTTGTTTTTCTCCCCATCTCTGATTTGATTCTCTCTGACAATAGTTGCTAATTTTTAGCTACCAATATTATTCAAAAGAGATAAACAGTGATGTCCAGCAGCTCTAACCTGACAAATCCTTTTAAAGTCATTTAATTGGTGCACTTTCATGTGCTTTTTTCACTCTGAGCAGATACAAGTGGATTTTTTATTACTTGAAAGCTGTTGGTGACAGGTATTTATTGCTGCAATCATCCACTCTTAACATTTAGACTGTAAAAATTGACCCTAGCCTGTCAACCATTAAGCACCAATAATTATGTCTGAAGTTGTGAAAGTGAAGTGTGACAGCTATTTCATACCTAGTGCTTTAACAGGTCTTATAACCGTCTGAAATACTTTTATTCTTTATTTTCCATGCACCAGTCAAAAATATGAGTGTTTTTAGGGAGAAGTATAAAGTTTGTGCATGATCAAAGAGTGAAATTTCATAACACTGTGATTGTGAAAGAGTATTATCATGGATCAGGTGGGTGTTAAGTTTCCAGTTCACAAAAAAAGGTTTTTTCATCTGTAAGTATACCTATAACCAGGAGATTTTTTTTAAACTAGATACAGTCACAATGCACAACAAGGTCTTTGCTACTACTGATAAGCAAGAATTAACAAACTTTGTATGAATGCCAAAGGTGAAATACTCACGGAAATATTTTTGTGAATTGTAAGAATCTATTAACCACGTGATTTTGATTACAAGAGCAATTAGAAATACCTCACTTAACTTTTCTGTTATATGAGGCATCCATCTCAAGCACAGTTTGCAAGGCTTTTTAGAGCCAGCTTATTTATTAAGCTGTAAAATCTCTTTGGAATTGCTTCTAACTTGTCAATGCTTGTTCATTTTCTACTGGTACCACTCCTGTGGTACATATTTCTCTTTAGGTTTTGATGGGTTTTTTGTTTTGTTTTTTGTTGTTGTTGTTGTTGTTTTATTTTGGTTTTGGTTTTGTTTTTTGGGGTTTTTTTTTGTAACTGGGTGCTAGAAAGAAAGAAGGAGATAGTGCCTTAGTCATTCATTGACTACATTGGCTTGGGTCTGACAACGAAGCACTTGTTCAGATAAAATTCCTGGCAGGTACCTCCCAAGAGCTGCAGCAAGATCTCCACCTGCAGCAGCTCTAGGAAATTATTATAGGCCAGGAAATTATTAGCAGCTGTTATATAGCATGCAGCTATACCAATAAAGTCCCTTTCCCGAGTTTAATGGTTAAAAACTCATCAGTATAGAAGAATGAAAATAATTCAAGTGTTAACAATGTGCTGCAAATCATTATGCAAAACCCAGATACACTTTCAGCTTGTTTGATTTTAAATTATTTTGGACTAATACAGTTTGTTTAGAATGACTGACTCATAATGGGAGTTTCACTAAGCATTTGAAATTAACTTTATTTTTAATTAATGAAATAATTTTCATAACTTTACGTGTCCTGTAAAGTTTTGTACTGACCTAGTCCTATATCTACATCTTGCTGACATTGCAAAATTTTTAATGAAACAGAATGACAGAATATTATACATGTGTAAAGTGATATTTGGATTGCCTCTTTATGTGTACGGCACCTCAACATCTCTCTCTAAGTCTTCTTAAGAGACTACTTCCATTAGCAGAAAAAAACATTCACAGTGCTTCAGCAAGAAGGAACTGAGGTCTGAAAAACAGCTGGTCAAAAATCTAGACATCATCTTCATAATTTAGAACTCAGGAATAGTAAAAAAAAAAAAGAGATAAGCTTTTTTCTTACTAATTTTAAGGAAAATTCTTCTAACTGAAATGTCGTATCTTTTAATAAAGAATCTGCCCCTTTAAATCAGGTAGACATCATCTTCACAGTCATACATACTTGCCAGGAAACAAAATTGTCATATTACTAAATTAGTCTAGCCACTAATACAAGATATTATCCTCAGAAGACTATGCACAAAGCAGGAAAATTGCACTGCATTTATCTTTTCATCCACTCATATATTTTCTCATTTATTCAGAAGACCATTTGCTGAAGGTCAAAGTCTCTGTACTGCTTAAATGTCATTTAACTATTAAGGCAGGATCCAAAACAAACTTAAGTATTCCATAGAAGAAAGCCAAATAAAGCCAGATAAAACCTGAGGTCTGAGAACCTACATGTCATGTTTTTAATAGAAAAAAATAAGAATAAATATTTTGACAAAATCTTCCTAGCAATGATTTTGAAGTTTAATCAGACATGGAGAAAACAAAAATAGAACCATTAAAACTTTTGAAAGGCTGCAGTACCTTTATGTGCAGCATTATGATAAGAGGTGTCAATAGACAAAGAGAAGTAGCAACGGGTATTGGCAAGGAGTAAATGCTAAGAACAAAGCCATTAAGATAAAGCTGAATTAATTAATTTGTTAAACCTTACTCAGAAAAGTTGAAAGAAGTTCAACATGTTCAAGAGTAATTGCAGGAATCACAGGCACATGACAGAATACTTCAAGCTGAAGTCAACCTGTTTATGTATATATATGTATGTATGTAGTTTATTCTCTCATCTTATTTAAGACTCTAAAGCTATTCCCAATACTGAGTGATATTCTCTAGAATACTGAATTGTTTGGTTTCATAAAACTGAAATTTTTTTTAACCTACCATAAATTAGTTCCTGAGGCAGGAGCAACCTTTTCTTACAGAGCTTGACACAGGAGATACCTACTTATTTCTGCCTGACACAGCAACAGTGAGAATATTAAAAACACCTTTTTTTCATTGCAATTCATGGGTGAGCCTGGACTTAAGAACACTTTTTAAAAATACTTTAAGAATACTTTTTAAAAGCTTTAGAGTATTTTTCAGTCTGTGCTGTCAAAGGTGCTCCATTTTGTGCAAAACACTTCAGTATTCATTAAGGCAAAACCCAGTACCTACATCTCTCAGATGAATATGATCTCTACCAGGCTATATGTGTGCAAGGAAAGAGTATACTGGTATTTGAAGAAGCAACTACTTGTTTTCTATTATCATGTAACAGCAAAATTTTAGAAATCCTTTTTCTATAGTGAAAGCCGATTCACATACCTGGCATATGCCTGGAAAACCACCTTACCAGTAAAACACTCATTGGTACACTTCAGTTTCTCTCTAATACAATTCTTTACTTGTGGTATCATTTTCTTTCTCTAAAAATAATTTTTCAGCAAATTATTGACATCAGGGGGTGCTTTGTGGAAAGCAGACTAGAAGCATCTGGATGATATGTGTGTATTTCTTAACATTGTTTACCATAAAGCAGTACAAGACACAGAGGTTAGTGAAACACACAAAACCCAGAAACTCAGGATAAATTCCAAGGGTTTCCACACAGAAAGGAGTATATTTTTTTCTTGAGAAAAACCACTAATACTTATATCTGATATTCAACGTTCTAATACAACGCATGAACAAGCATCTGACCTAACAATGGTCATTTTATACTGAAAGAAATGGCAAATTAATTTGATGGTTTTCAAGTACACTACTAACCACCCTTAACTACTTTGTCTAAATAAATAAATAAATAAATAAATAAGTTTTAGAAAGGCTTTCAGCAAAATAACTCATGCATTCTGCCATCACTATCCTGTATGCCAGTCTCAGATCTTTCTGTCGGTTTTGCCTCGGAAGATTTGGGGATAAATTAATTGCAAGCGAATTCCCTTCAGTCAAGCAGTAAATCATTCTCTTCTCACTGAAGAAGAGGCTCAACTTCTTTAGGGGACTTCTGTCCCCCTCAGATCCCACTTGGTAGCACTCTCATTTTTTGGGCAGATGACAAAGACTTAGCAAGCCAAAAAAATTATTTAGCAGGGCAGGGGCCCATTACCAGTTTATGGTCTGTCATTTTCACACACATACCTTTGCAAATTACCACAAAGAAAACACCCTCCAAAAGCAAACTGACTGAGCAGCAATGCTCATCAAAGCAAGTACCAGCAACACAGCAAGATCCAGAGTACCCCTTTACCTCTGACCCATTCTAGTTTATTTTATTGCCCTATTTCGTACAACTTCTGCATTTCCCCATCACTTGTGCCACAAGCTGGGAATTTGCAATAGTCCGCAGCCATCTGTGGAAGAGATAAGCACACAGAGATTTTTCTTGGATTAAAAACCATATTTAAATAATTTTACTTTCCTAAGGAATTGTTGTGTTCTAGATGGGTATGTTATGTATATGAATACTGATTGATTTTGACATACTGCCTTTATACGAAGTTCCAACAACAATGAGAAAAGTTCCTACAAATGGTGCAGGCCTAACTTAGTGGAAATGATAAATCTAGAATTCTCTTTCCTTACTCTGTGGGAATGGGAGAAAAATATGTGCAAAACACCTGTGAACTTGGGAGGAAGCTACACATTTGCATACTTTATTGTGGACTTGAGTTTAGCTAAGTTCCCAACACAGCCTTCTGAGAAGGCAGATATCCCCATCATAGGCTGGAGATAAGCAGTGTCTGCTCCAGGAAAGTGTTGAACCAAATGGTGCTTTTGGTGGGCACTCCAGCAAGCATATTTTGTTTAAGTGCCTAATTTTTTTTTTTTACTAGTCCTAATGTTCTTTGTCTTCACTCTAATGATTCTCACCACTTTCATGTCATTTGATGTTACAAGACTCCTCAGATTTTTTTCTGTAACATTCCTATACATAGTATTTCTTACATGGAGGTTTTATATTTTAACCTATCATTTCACAGAAGCTGCCTTGGAATTTTAAGGCCAGCCAATGGGTTTGCTTTGGGTACAACATATACTTACACTTGTGTTTTGAAGTCAGTCTTGATCAAAAAAATGACTGGAGATGATGTGAAACGGGATGAGAAAGTAGCACATGCAATTTTGTTTAAACTTCATTTGAATTTTGTTTAAATCCATTAATTCCACTAACATTTAATAGATGGGGAGTGGTGAAACTAAAATACTGAAATAAAGACAAAACTGAGACAACCATGAGAACAGAAAGAAACTAAGTTACACTAATAGAAAAGGGAGGTGAGGGAAAGACCCTCACCTTACCATGAGGAATTTGAAATATTTGAAAAATGTTTCTGTTTTCAGAGGATGTGTCTAACTCAAATGGATGGATGGGGTCTAAATTATCTTCATCTATATGCACTATACAGGAAAAGACTGAATAAGTGAGTTGTAAAAAAGTGAGTAGCCTGCCTTAAGGGCTATGCAAACTACTACAGGATGAAGAATTTGCTACAGTCTAATCAGTGTGGATTTCACCACTGTAGTAAAAATGAGCAAGATAAAAAGAAAGACAATGTTGTAGCCTGTGCTAATCATAGAAATATAAAGGCTATGAATAAATAATAAAGTGGAAAATTAGAAATGAAATATAGAAGAAGGAGGTTAATGGTGAAAGGAAAAATGTGTCTCAAAATGAACAGGGAAATCTTTGTAACTGAAGAGTATTAATGTAGCCATGTTAAGCATCTATATAATTTACAGCAGTTTAGACTTCCTGACTGATTTTTCTTGAGGTTCCACTGCAGAAGTGCATGAGCCAAACTTCCCTTCTATGCTCTGAACAGCACACAGTGCATACATGCTGCATCCTGAACATTCCCTCCTACTATGACATCCAAGGGAATAGAGTTTGGCCATTCTCACTCTTGAAGTAACAAGCTTGTAATAGGAGTGAAGCAGTATAACAGTAACAGAAAAAAATAAAAAATAAAACCCATCAATTAAAGGAACTAAACAACGCATTTACCTGTGACAGAGGAGGACTAGATTCAACAGAAATTTCCTTTGTACAAAAACCCTTCGTTGAAAAGGCAGATGAGCAGGTTACAGAAAGCAAAAAATTCACCTCTGGAGTCACTGTACCATTCAAAGGTGATTCAGTTTGCTATGTGGAAATCCACTTCACTGGCGGAGGCAACGATCTTAACTTTTCCTTTTACACTTAGAAGGCATAACATGAGATTCATGGCTGGTAGGAAGCACCTACTTTCAAATATGTCCCCATAATCACACCCACAAACCGTGGAAATTAAACCACAGGAAATCACCCAGTAGAATTACACTTTCATGTGGAAGGGTAGTGGAGGCCAGCTGCTCACAACTTGAGTTTTATTAGTGCTTGCAGCATCACATTAAACATTGACATTCTGCAATCAAGATCAATATTGCTGGGTTGGGTTTTTTTCCCTGCCTACATCCAACAGGTTAACATTTCTTCTTCTGCTTCTGTGCAATTTTTTTCTTCAAGCATAATATCTGTAGAAATTTCCATTCCACTCTTGCTTGTGGAAGATTGCTATCCCAGGTAGTCTGTTTTATGAAGCAATTTCTGTTACAAAAATATATAACAATTTTCAGTTTTTTGTATTGGAAATCATTTTATGCTGTAATTTAATGATGTTAGAAGACATTTGTATTCAAACCATATAATTCTTTAGGTACTGCTCTCTTGCCTCTGTAAACAGTACCATTTGTAATTTTCCCATACACTTGAGCAACAATTGCCTTTGTTACTATCTCCACATCTCAGGTAGGGTTTTTTCAGCACTATTAATGGAATTAATTTTTAGGAATCTACTTAGAACTAAGTGTACCAAATAAGCATGGAAGCAAATATCCATTGTAGCAGAGCTCCAGATTCTTCTGTCATTATGTTAGACTGGTGTCAAAAAAAAAAAAAAAAGACAATTTCTACTATTATTTAAAATCCAATTTTAATAGTGCCCTTAGGGTTTTTTTGATCATTCTGTAACATATTTGGTCTGCTCTACAGCAGCCTATTGAACAAAATTTTAGATAATAATTTTATTTTCATGACCAAGGTATTTTCCTCAAAAACTACTGTACATAGTTTACAATCCCATTTTGATTCCATGAATATTTTGAACTCTGTGCAAATTTCTGTTCATTTTTCCCTTCCAAGTTTATTAATGACACTCGTGCCCACTGAACTCTGTTAAGCTTACTTTAAAGGGTTTCTTATTTCATGTAAATATTTCTGCCCCTCAAACTATTATCTGTAGTAATACACAGATTCTTCTAAGTCCTGCTTTATCTCAGCTGCAAGATTGTCTCATTCTATTCCTAGATTACAGCTAATTGCAAACTAAAAATGCCTTTTTGTGATATTCAATTTCCAACTTCATTAGAAAATCTTCAGTGAGAAAGCAATAGTGAAAAGGAAACTGAAATATATATCATTATAATGTGGTCATGAGGACTGAAGAGAATGTAAAAAAAAATGGAAAACTGTCAAAAGTGTCCATAGTTCTAAAGATCTCTGTGTAAAACAAACTTAGCATGTGTGTTTATAAAGAAGGAGGGAGGGAGCTAACTGAACAGAAAATTATCTGTGGTGTGACAAGCAAAATTATGAATGATAGAAAGAAATCTGGTGTCAGAAAAATATTAAAAAAAAAAATTCGGTATTCATTGTAATAGAACAGGAGAACTGAAAATGTCCTTTAATGCTTTCAAAGCATAATAATGCTGCCCTGCAGACTCATTTCCTATCAATAATGAAGTCTGAGTTGCCAAAGAAATAAGCATTTGTTATATAGAGAGAATATAGCAGAGAAAGCCGCTTGCTGAATAAACTAGGACTTTGCCATGAATCTACAACATCAAAAAGAAAATAGCAAACATGCTCTACATATTCATGAAATAACATCTCTAGGACTACCCCAAGATAATACACAAGTAAATCTGCAGATTCATCCCAGAAACTGTTTAGGAAGAAATAATAGCTGTTTTGTAGAGTCTTTAGATTTCAAAAGTAGCAGGAAAATTGGCTAAATCTCATACTTGCAAAGAACTTTTTCCAGGCTATTAATAAGACATTAGCTCCAATGAAGAACTTAAAAACATCAATGAGCATTGCATTCTGCTTCTTTGCCTTGTTAAAGGACATGAATATGTAACACAGAAGTTGGAGGATACTTAACATTAGCAATACTACCTGTTGCATTAGACAATTTGGCATCTTAGGAATTCAGAATAATTTACCAACATGAATTTAGCCATGCAACACCCTTCTGAAGAAACTGCTATTAGTATTTACTATTGTGAATGGAACATTCGTAGAACACAGATGATGTTTCCAAAACCCAGCAGTCAGACAGTGTAATTAGTAAGAGATACAATAGTTCTCCTACTGAACAGGGACCATTACATGTCCCTTTTTGCTAACATAATAATTATCTTGACATGCTAAATGAAATAAACAATTCAGTAAGTCAATATAGCCACAAGCAAGAGATTCAGATCAAAAATAATGAGGGAGCAAAGTATTTATGAGTATTGAAGAGAAACCTCTTCGGACTGCAATCAGTGCAAGACTATATGACAAAACAAATTTAATAAACCCAAATTTAAAATAATTATGAGAAGTTACTGAGATTCTCACCTATAAAAAGGGAAAGCAGGTGGAGCATCAGGACAAGTAAGCAACTCTATTAAAACACTGAGAATACATCCAATACCGTTAAGTCAATCATTTTTCTTTCTTGTCTTCTTGCCTGCACTCTATTTTCCTACACACTCCAGCTTCTCCACCATCAGCCTGTCCCAGTGTTTGGCAAATAAGACAGT
This sequence comes from Tychaedon coryphoeus, assembly GCA_013398595.1. Classification (NCBI taxonomy): domain Eukaryota; kingdom Metazoa; phylum Chordata; class Aves; order Passeriformes; family Muscicapidae; genus Tychaedon; species Tychaedon coryphoeus. The sequence continues at coordinate 131,129 of WBND01001034.1, read as the reverse complement.
GAAATTGATGCAGCTTTATTTTAGTAAAGCATAGAACTTCACATGATCAAAACATAAAAGAACAGGGATGGGAGCTGACATGGTTGCACTTCAGTTGGACCAGCTCTTTTCCCCAGCTCACTGTTTGAGCTCACCAGTACTCTCAGCTGGACAACACATGCAGAAGTGAGAAACATGATCAGACAGTATCACATCAGGTATCTCACTGTGGCCTCTCACCTATCCCTCATCTCCCACCCCCAAAGCCTGCTGGCTCTTGGTTATATCTACTGGGAAAAACTAAAACCACAAGCAACTCCATTTGGGCAGTTCTGGCAGGTCAAAGAAATCTGTATTGGCCACACCATCACTGGGCCAAACCCTGAAGTGTATCCATGGCACTTTGAGGTGGCTGATAGCACCACCCCAAAGCCTGAATGGGGCACATAAGCTATGCAAGTGTATGACTGGGAGGAGCTGCACTGCTCTGATTAACCTGCCTACACTAATTCTGAAGCCAATTAGGAGGAAACAGTTATAACTGTTCATTTCACATCTCACCTTGCTGTGAGATTTGGGTTCTTTATGGGTAGGTCAAATCTCTGAACCTTCTAAAGAGAACCAATCTAACTGTAAGGAAGAAACTTTTTGCAATGTATCTCACACATCAGTCATCACTGAGCATCCTAAAATACCTTTTATTCCCCTTTAGAAAATACTTCGGATGAGTTCAACATGTGGGGGAAAAAACTGATAGGAAACTTTTCAGACAGAAACACTTGCTTAAGACTTTAATTGTGTAAGATCTGTACAAGGCCCCTGAAATTAAAAAAGCAGATATCTATATTCTGAAATATCTGATCATCAACTAAAAATTTGATCCTACAGATTGCTTAACTGGAATCTGGGGTCAAGATAGTTGTAGGAAGTTAGCACAACTATAACCATGATCTGCTGTTACATGGCAGAACATATCAATCAGCAAAATCAGATCATTCTGGTTACTTCATAAAATTGATAGAAATTAATATTACTATCTACACATACTGCTCATCAATAAATACAGCTTATCATAGGAACAGAACTTCTGAAACAGACCATCTAAAGCAAAACCACAGAGTTAAATTGTGTCTGATTAATTTTTTTATTATTTCAAATAGTTACAGCAGTCACACAGAAGTTATTGGCAATAACATCCAGAAATTGTCAAATGACAAAGTCAGTGATTTAAATAGTAGAGCTTTCAGATGTGCTTTTCTTATAAACATAATAACATCCTCAAGTGTCATGAATCAGAGACACATAAAGCCAAAGTTACTGCTTGGTCATACAACAAGTACCTTTACTTTTAGACTTGCATCAGCTCTAGCAATATCCCATAAGGTAAAGGTCCTTGAAAAGGTACGAAAAAGTAAGCACTTGAGAAACTCTCTTCAGCCTTTGGGGATAAATTCAGAAACCTCCTTTTAAAGGTGCTAAAGCTGATTAGCACCTTCAGAAAGAAACCCAGCAATCCATCAGCTGCTCCCTCAATGGGTTAATCCTTTTACATTGCTTTAAATATTATCATAATTTTTTGACATACCACAGAATATGCTGAGCTCTAAGGGACCCACAAGGATCGTCGAGTCCAGCTCCTGGCCCTGCATAGGACAGCTCAAAGAATTACACCATGCATCTGAAAGCATTTTCCAGACACTTCTTGAACCTTGTCAAGTTTGATGCTGTGACTACTCCTCTGGGGAGCCTGTTCCAGTGCCCAACCACCCTCTGAGTGAAGAAACTTTTTCTAATATCCAACCTAAACCTCACCTGACAGCTTCAGGCAATTCCCTCAGGTCCTGTCACTGATCACCACAGAGAAGAGATCAGTGTCTGTCCCTCCTCTTCAGTGTAGACAGATGCATAACCAGCTCTAATTTAATTTATTTCACTATCTCATGCATGTGTATAATCTGTAATTTAAATCAATAAACATTTATTAAGCAGATTGTCTATTGAGTCACAGACGCTCTTGCTGCAGTTCATTACGCTGGCTCATAGTCCAGAGTGCCCAGTGAAGGCTAGAAGGATAAGGTACAGAAAAGTGATAAATGCCTAATGTCTCCAGTTCTTCAAAGAGGAAAGGAAAGAAGTGTTGCAGTGCTCAAAATTTCAGTGTAGCAGGATTAGTAAGCAGTGGGACTGCAACTCCAAACTGGAGTGCTATCATATTTGATATTAATTGAAAAAGAATCTTAAACAATCAATACGGCACTGCAAGACCAAACCTACTTCACAAGAATAACCCACAAAGCCTCAGAAAACTGAGATGTTGCTCTTAAACTGTAAATGCAGTGCTACATTGCTAGTCAGTGACAGGACTGACAACACAGAAATATCATATGCAAACTTCAGATGTGTCAGAATTATTCATCACATACATATACCTCATTTAAAGTTAACATGAAACCTAATGACTTCTTTAAGATAACTGCTTTTACAGGTACAAAGGAAATGAGTATTACACTCACACTAAATAGGGTATTTAAATTTCCTGTAGTGAATAAAAGCAGACAGGAGAGCAATAGAAACAAGCCCAGCAGATTGTACATGGGAAAAAAAAATGTAATTATGTCCAAGACGATTATTTAACTAGTAGCTGACTAGTTAAATAAGAATATCAGGAAAACTACTAGATTTCACTGCAAATGAATAAGAGTTTCTGTGAGAGCACCTAGGGAGAGTTCAAAATAAACTGCATTTAAATTTTAGAAAAAGAAAATTCCTTCAGGGCAGCATTTATCCCTTGGGGCCACCACACACACATTTGGTTCATTGCTCTTTGAGAGAAAGTGCATGTTCTAAATGTTTCAGGCCACATATTCTTTCAGGAAAAGATGAAAAAACTTTGTCTATAATGATGCAGTTAATCTTTAAGAAAGGAGCTCTTGGTACTTTTGTCCAGCTGGCAAATATCTTACAGTTTTTAGAAGGATATTCACCTGCAAATTAGTCATGGAATTATTTGTGAATCTCCAAAATCTGGTGACTTAACTGCGCAGAAGAGAATGGAGTGCCCGCCATAGAGGCCAATACTTTAAATTCCTACACAATGCTGGTTCTGCTCCTCTGAGCACAGTGACTCACATTAAGCTTTGCATCAATAGGTGAGGCTCAGAACTCCCAAACTGAAGTCCTGCTGTGAGACTTTCACAAGGAGAAATGACAGAAGTTAGCTGTTGTTGAAAAGCTGCAATACTACTGGCACTAGCAAGCCTAAAGGAATTACCTGAACCTTTACCCTTGCAAAGTAGAGATGGAGCCCCAGAAAAGAACCTACCCCTTCACCAGGTCATCCAACAGAACACTCAAGACATTTCACTCCAGAGAGATGAAGTTTGGCAGATGGGGAGCAGGAAAGGTGACATGAAGCAGGTTTAGCTTGACAATCACCCCTTGAGCTGAGAACAAATTCATAGACTACTCCAAGTTCCCAGGCTAAGCACTTTTCTTCCCCTTGCATATAAAACATTGCTATTTTTTCATCCATTGTTCCTCTCCTCTCTAAACATGTTTAGGTTTATATTTTTTTATTTTGTCTCTAAAGTTCTTCTAAGCAGAGAAGCAGTACCTAAGAGCAGCCTCAGAATCCATTGTCAGGAGGCATTTGAATTGGTGGTAGGTTACAGATTTAAAGAAAAAAAACCAACCCAAACAGGAATATAAATATTTCCACAGAGAAAATACTGAGGTTCTTTTATACTTAAATCTAAGATGCTACATTTTAACATCTTAATGTTCATGACAAATCTTCTTAAATTTAGATAGCATAACATAATTATAAATAAAGGTATTAGCTAGTCCTTGAGGATACTCCATTAGTCTCTTCTTTTTGCATATTTAAATTGTTTTCAACCCTCCAGCTAAGTCATTGCACCCAAGTGCATCATAAAGTATAGTTTGTGCAGTGTCATTAACACATAACAAACACAAGAAATCAGTCTTTGCATGGATACTAAACAAACAGAGGAATAAGATACTGTCCTGCCACCATACAAACGTTTCTGAACTGTTCAATAGCTGCAGCACTCTAGTGGGAGATGCTGTGAATTTAAAACCAAACATTTTTCTAGCCCCTGGTCCCAGAAATGCCTTCAGGTAATCTGGAGAGGCAAGGAGGGACACACAATCTCTATCCCTATGATTTGCCCACAAAGAGAGACTACATTGCACACTAACCTGTGTGAAACACGCAATGCAAAACATGCTTTGTGAGTATTCCCTACTGCAAACAACCCTAATTTAATCTAATCTTATATACTCTTTTACTGACAAACATGCAAAGAGACTATCTACACCCCTCAGCAGCAGACAGCACAGCCAGCCTACAGCGGTCTCCAGCAAAGCTGGTACATGCACATGACATAACAAAGAGTTATGAACCAGCTCAACCTAAAAGGAGCATAGCTACATCCATGTCATTGTTTCTACTTCTGAAAGCAACAGTTCTCTGCTATGTATGTTGTACACATGCTCTAAAGTTACCTATGAAAGGGGCTAGGATAAAGAGATAACTTAAAACAAATTACATAGATGAATATATTTCATTTTATGTTTTCAGCAATTCCCCCATGCAGACAAGTTCTGCTATTCCATAGGACACGTTTAAATCATGGTTTTCATAAAACAGCCATGAAACTGAGTACAGAAATCTGACAAGTTTATGTCAACAACAAAGACTAATGTCATACAGACAAAGGACCAAGAGATTTTAGTATTTTTCAAGCTTTGGAGGATTTGGGGGTTGCTTCTTCTCCTTCCCCACTCAAAACCAGTAACATACAGTAACAGGCTAGCAGCTTTTAAGCACAGGTTCCTCTGTTGTCTAAATGCAGTTCATGCAGCTTAAAGAGTCATAATCCTAAGTGAAGAGAGTAAATTAACAAAGGTTTTCTGATAATACCACGTGCTTCAACTTTATTGATTGAACAGAAGTCTGTGTCAGGTAATAGAGTTTAGAAGCTGTCCACATGGTGGGAAGAACTTTAATTGTAATTTACACAGTACTTCATGTAACACATAAGGACACAGTACCAAGGAGAATCCTCACAGCAATATAGCCAAGAGAAATCAAATTTCTTGGGACATATGTGATTGACATAAAGTACACAACAGTATCAAGGAAGATCTTTCAAAGCTAAGTGGGAACTTAAGAAGAAACAAAGACTAAATTCAAGGACTTTCATTTTGAGAAACTCTGCTCATTCATTCCTTTTTACCTGAAAAATATGACAAGGAAAGTGTCTCATACCATTTATCAATTAGATAAATCAAGAAGGCATGCTTCTGAAAGGTACAAATTTTTCCAATACATCCAATTCTACAATTCTGGTCCAAAAGAGAATCAAAGCCACCTGAGTACAGGTCTCATGAACAGTAGTTAAACAGTGGTGTTAACCCACAACCCAGATCATATCAAGTTTCAGATCCTGAAACAGGTTCTGAAAAAGAGCAACCTTGAGAGTAACTGGGAATTTCCACACTTATTTTTTCCCCTCTTCCATTCTGATATTATGATTTTTACTTTGAACAACCCACTTAAAACTAGCTGCAGTAATACCTATCCCACATACTCGTTACTTAATTTATAAAAAAAAATGAGTATAAATGACATTTTTTCACCTGCACTCCCTCTCATTTCCTTCACACTGAAAATATCAAAAATTGTGTGCTATTTCCATCAAGAATCCAAACTACTCTCGGCACTATACAGTATTTTCCATTTAAGACAGAATACATTTAAGACAGAAAGGGAGGTAGTGGAGAATAAGACATGGGTAAAGGAGTGTCAGGCTCTATTATTTTTGCAGAATTTCGGCTGAAATCCAGTAACCAACAATGACGTGACTGCCTGTCCACTCCCAGTGGGATGGGGAGGAGAATCAGGAAAAAAAAGGTAAAAGCTGTGGGCTGATGTATGGCTCAGTTTGAAAGACAGGGGTCTGCTAGGGAAGGCAGGACCCTCCCTTGGA